>JAPYZK010000025.1:0-72838 GCA_030522785.1 Platygaster equestris
TATATATATATATATATATATATATATACATATATATCACGAATTCTGTGTATACGGGGAAATTTTTCTATTTCCATATATGCCTGTTGCTAATTTGGCTTCGGCTAGACCGCCCTTCGAAAGTTGCAATTTTCGTGCCACCAGTGCCACCGGTGTTTTATACGCACGAATTGTGTGCATGAGGGGAAATATTCTATTTCTATTTATTTTTGAACTTGCTAATTGTCTCCGTTTTGGCCGCTCTTCAAAAGTTGTAATGTTCGTGCCACCAGTGCCACCGTGCAGCGGCGGCTATCCAATCGCGAGACTGCGCCGTTCCGGCTCCTCGTAATTCCGCGATAAGCGTTTTCTCTTTCCCTTTGCCTCTCTTTCCACCACATCTACGTGCGCTCGAGCGAAAATACCGCGTGACGCGGAAAAAAAACGTCTCGCTGCAGCTTCGAGCCGTCGCGGAATTCGAAATTACCCATCGCGGAACTCGGGGTGTCTCATAATTGGGCCGTTCGAGATTTCCGCTTTTTAACGGTCGATACTTTTTGAGTGGATGTGGGTCTGTCTTGTGTTTAGTGAGAATGGAAGTCTTTGTACGGTTAATGTTATGGTGCTTTAGTTTTGAAAATATTATGGACTTTTGAAAAATCAGAAATATTCGCACTTTTGACACCGCTTAAGCCGAGACGGATATTATGTGATGGGATTTTGGATATTAATGTTTTTTTGCGGAGTAAGTAAAATTTAATAATCAGAATCGTTATTGTATTTCAGTAGAAATATTTAAATTGGAAAAGTAGTTGATCACAGGCGTGGTGGTTATAAGATAAAAATCGTGAAATTTTCTGGTGCTGCACACTTGAGAACAAAAAGAAACTAATTTGTATGTTTCGGATTTTTTGGATGAAAATTTTGCAAAGGGCCAATTTTGGAATTTTCATTCAGTTATATTAAAGCTTATGAAAATTTTATTGAATTTCGGACTTCGAGCCAGAAAAAAAATTTTTCTTTTTTTAATTTCGAAAATCGAAGTATTTCGAGATAAAAATGATTTGAACAATCATTTTTAGCTCCAAGACATCAATTTAAGCCGAATTTTGAAAATCGTATTTGACATTGGAACTTATGAACTTTTGGATTATTTGTAGGGGAATGTAATATTTCAACTTTGAAAGTAGCTGAATTTTTCTATTTTTCATTTTTTCACTCTTAAATCCAAATTTATGTCGTAAATTCATAATGATCGAAAATTGTGGAGTTTACGAAAATTTTCTCGAATTGACGACTCGGAGCAAGACAAAAATTGTTTCATCACTTTAGTTTCGGAAATCGAAAAATTTTGAAATCAAAATCATACAAACAATTTTTTTGGCTCCGAGTCATCAGTTTAAACCAAATTTTGAAAATGGTATTAGACACTGAAACTTATGAATTTTTGGGGTCTATTTTGGTAGGGAAATGTACTTTTTAATTTTGAAACCTACATTTTTATATTTTTCATTTTTTCCCTCTCGAATCCAAATTTCTGTCATAAATTCAGTTTCATAAAGAATTCAAGCTCTCACTTTTGACTGTGAGGTTCAAATTTTAGGATAATGAATCAAAATTCTACTTTTTTTCAATATAACCTAACATCACTCAAATTCCCACATTTAAGAAATTAGTTGTAATTCGAATTCGAAGTCCAAAAAATGCCAATTCTAATTTTATATAAAAACGAAAATTATTGAAATATCGAGATTATACGGCAAAATGACCAAATTTCCTAGATTCAGAATTCAACTTTCTGCACTTTGTCAGTAAAAATAGTGTTTCCACCACGCCACTAGTTGTAATAACGGGATCTCATACCTCTCGCGAGCAATCTTGGTAGCCGGCCTTGTACCTGGACAAGCCAGGTTGCGTGAGAGATCGCTGCCTTTGGAGATGTCGAACAGTCAGCTCGAGAATGTCGGCCTTCTCGAGTTTGCTGTGCTTGGTATTCTCCAAGCGGGCGCTGTCAAGGATCAGGGCCTTCAGCGCCGCGAGGGATTGGTTGATCCTGGCTCGCCGTCGCTTTTCCATCAGGGGTTTGTTAGCCTGCGAACCACCAAAGAGTGCAAACTTTCATTAATTGCTTTCCTCGCCAGCCCAATCGATCGCACGACAGTTTGCGCGCTTGAGCTTCATCTGCACAGGGAGGGACAGCTCCCTGTTAGTTCAACTAGGAACAAGTTATCTGAAAAACGAGTAATATACACAAAATAACTGCTAAAGTAATAAGTTTTCCAAAAAATATTTCCCCAAGTTGAAAGCGAGATTTGAGAGTCGATATAAATAATTTAATGATAATTCTCAAGGAACATTTTCATTGTCTTGAAAATCGTTGAGAATTTTATTTCTCCAGTATCCGATAAATTTCGAATTTACAAAAAATTTCTTCAATCTCTCGTGAATTCTCGAATCGCGCTGAAAAATTTGAAAAAATCCTACGAGGTGGAAAAACTCCGTAAAGATAAAAAAAAGGCTTGAATTTCGCGCTGATTTGGAGACTCGTCGCCGCGATGCAAGAACTGACAAAAGAAGAGATAATGACACGAAAATCCGTCCCCGCTATCAGTTGCCATTCGTATATTTTTTTTTTTTGCTCGGCAGAATCTCTATCTCTGCATCTCTGTCTTTTCAGCACTGTAGCCCTTCTCTCTCTTTCGTCCCCCTTTTTTTATTCCGCGTGGTCTGCCCTCGCAACGCTTGGCAAAGTGCCGACAGTCAACGCCTCGATGCCCGAGAAAAAGAGGAACACGCCGCGATAAAGAATGGCGAAAGAGCGCGGGGGAAAAAGTCGAAAGCAGCACGCGTTACGCGAGAAAAACCGAAAGTAGCGACCGAGATAAAAAGAAACGAGACCGGCGCGATAAGCAGCAAGGGACCCGCGTTGAGTTTCTTCTTCATGTAAAATTTATGTTTCGGAACGAATTTCCAAATTTTAGCAACAATCTGGTTGCCACAACCATAAAAATAGTAGCATTTGAGGCAACTATGTTTATGGTTAGTGCAACCAAACTTCAAGTTACTACGATTTTTAGATATTGTCAACTAAAATTTTCTTTGAATCGAAATGAAAAACAAGAACAAAAATATAACACGAAGAACAAGTTTCTGCATCAGTTGGGAAGTTTTCATCAATTCGGCTCTGATTACGGTAACAAGTCGACCTTAAAATTAAGCAAGTTAAAATTTGAAGAAAATGCTTTCGTGGAAGTTGAAGCTTAATAAGGGGCCGGGGCGGTTTTGTGGCACGAATCAAAGGATGAAGTATCGCGTGAGCGAGGAATAAATGAGAGCCGGGAACTGGTCATCGAGCAGGATCTGGTTGGCTGCGCGAATCGCGCGGCGGCGGCAGATAATAATCGCGGCGAGTCGAGCGAATACGTATACGTAGGTATAATAGAGGCACGAGACGTAGGTGCCAGGGGCGCGTTCGCGTGGGTGCTCGACTCGACCTCGAAGGGATCATACGCGTGCTGCCTAACGCGTCTATACTCATGCCAGTGACGCAATCACGACGTTTTATCAGCGCCTTCAATGGAAAGATAATAGGACCACGCGCTTTTCGCACGGCTCTAATTTGTAATAAGCGTAGACTGAGAACATTTGATAGAAATCGCGTGGTTTAGACTGACCAAGGATATTCCTGAAGAATGCGTAAAATGAAATATCAAGTCAGTCACATTTTGTACTATTTGCTTGTAGTTTTTGACCAATTTATAGAGCGAAAATTTGATTACCGTGGAATAGTGGGAAATTTACCGATTTATAAAGTCGGAACGGCTTAAGTTTTGAAAAAATGAAATTGAGTGATTTATCAGTCATTATATTACGTGAATAGGAGAAAACAACTAATTTTATTTTTGAGTCGTTTTTCTACTACTATACGAGTGGTGAAAAATTACTAATATGATAGTTGTTTTCTACTAGATAAATAGTGAACAATAAAATATCGGACAGTTGAAAAGTCTGAAATTTTTAGATTCACCAATTTGAATAAAATAGATGTTATTTGGGACATTTAAAATGTTTGGACATTCTTGAACTCAGAATTGGAATATGATTTTTGTCATTTTTGATATATAAGCGCTCGGAATTTGAACATTCCGAGAATTCAGATCGAAATCTTGTAGTTGGGAAATTTCGACTCCAAAATTGAAAAATTGAAACGATGGGATTCAGAAATGTAGTTTCGCGATGATGCCTAAACATCTTGAAACTGAACTATTTAATAATAATTTTTTGAACTTTGGAATGGACATTTTTTATTGGGAAATTTCGAAAATGGTATTATTTCATAAACGAAATTTTCGAATTTACGAGTTCAGACACTCAGAGATTCACAAATAAGCATGAAAAATTTTCATTCTGAAAACTTCAGGTTTACCGATTCGAAAACTCAAAATTCACGAAAATTATCTTTGAAATCTGCAAGTTTCAACGGAAACATTTCACAATTCGATCATTTGTACAATTCTTAATGTGTGAATTTCATTTTATAAAAAATGAAATAATTCGAATTCAAAAATTAAATAACTCCTAAATTTCAATCATCAAAATTATAAAATTCACTTATATGAGTTCCAAAGCTCGAGAATTTTCAAATTCCACAATTCCAAACATAAAATTTGAAAGTTAGTGTCCTGCTCACCTTTGCGGTATCACCATGATATTATTTTTTGTAGGTCCATCAATTTGTTCGGTGTATCAAATTCTACAAATGCATTTATTTTCAAAAATTACTCTTCTATCATACGAGATCCAAAAAAACAGCAAAATTGTACAATTCCAAAATAATATAAGGCACTGTAACAAAAAGGTAAAAAATAGTACGTATGCCCATCCCATTTACGACTGTTTTAAGCGTTTTAAAAACACTATTTCTCCTTCCAATCACCCAAAATTTCCCTCAATATACATTTTTCGAGGTGTGTGAGGTCGCCACGACCCCTCCCTCTCGCACCCTTGCCAGTGGCGCTGGCCTCGTTAAAGAGAGCCGCCGCACGCGGTGTGACGAGGGTGGGTTGCTCTGGCTGCTTGGCTTTCCCCGAGCATCGGCGTGGCTCGTGCTTCGCGAGCATGATGAATAACCCGTCCGAAAGGGCGGGGGAGGGGGTGAGGTAGGGGAGGGCACGTCACTTGAGCCACCACCGCATGTTGACAATGTTCCGACGCCTTGCACACGCGCGCGTGTGCACATGTGTCATTATTTATCGTTATAATGAAAATGCAAATACGCGCCGCACTTGTGACCTTAGGTCACTTTCATGGACTCCGGAGGAGCTTGCCGCTTATCTAATCGCGCCAATTCAATGGAACGTGACGGTGAATACATGTACGCGACGTATTCCCTCGCGACACGATTTTTCGTTATTGTGCGAAAAGTCTGTTTTTTACGGAGCACCGAATAGGGGAGATTTTGTTGTTGGAGAATGGTTAATATTTGGGTTGGAAAATGAGTGGTTATAGAATTTTTTTGTGGCTAATGGCGGATTTTTTTTAGTATGGAGAGAGGGTTATTATTATTATAATTTATTGGGGGTGGATGGAATGGGATAGGGGTGGTTTTTAGCAGAAATTAGGTTAGATGACATTGGAACGTGGTACAGTCAAACCTCGCATACTGTTCACTATCTGTGTCACTGTCCCCTCTCATACTGCCCCATTGAACACCGTGGACAATATGAGAAGCTGACAAGGATGCAGAGTGAACATTATTACAGGGTTCACTGTAATTACGTTTCAATTGAAAGTAGAGAAATGAAAATGATTTTGAATTGGGGATTGTTCGATCTATTTACTGTGAACGTGAGGACCTGATGCTTTTATTTATATTTGGTTGAGTTATCTGTGTCTCTCTGAAGAATAATGATAATAAAATGTGGTATGGTTTTAACAGTTTTGATGAATGGCAGTGCTAGGAAATAGTTATCAAATGAGTCAACGAAGAGAACGTGCATAATCGCACACTGATTTCTCAGAGAACGTGATGTAGAATAAAAATGAACAAAATGCTTATGAAGTCGTGAATTTTCAAAGTTCTGTTATTTTCAATATGTGGACGTTGAATGGTAATTATAACAAATGGAACTTTAATGAATTTTTGAAGAAAACCTAGAAGAATCATACAAAATTTTATTCAAATTTGAAAGAAAATGAGAAAAACTTAGAAGATTATTCAAAAGCCGTAAGAATAACTTGGAAATTCTGGAATTGGCACGGTTTGTTATGACTTTTTAGATTCACATGAATTTTTTTTGGCTGTAAATATTTAAGAAGTTTTACATAATCTTTATTTTCTGGCCATTAGTGGATAGGCATGAAGGGGAATGTGAAATTTAGAAAAGTTACATGAATCTAAAACAACTTTACAGTATTTTCGAAAATTGCGCCAGGTTTTCGATAAGTCTGGAGTATTTTAGAAATTTTTTAAAATATGCTAGGATTTAGAATAATTTTCACAATTTTCAAGCTTTCGAAAATTTATCTTGATCAACAGAAAATTTCACAGAGTTTCTGGAAATGTTAGAAACTTCAAAAAGATGAAAAATTCCGTAAGAAACTATTACGATCGGCACTCGCTTTCGAAAATTACCCGAATTTGTATAGCATTGCAATCGATTTCATCGTGATTATAATATTCGAAAACGTCACCAAAAAATTTTGAAAGGGATCGAAAAATGTAAAAACATACGACTTATAAAACCGCCCCAGAATTGTATCATTTGCATTCAGAAACAATAACTTCTCTGGCATTTCGAATTCCATGAAATTTTTTACGATTACAAGAAATTTTCCAAGATCATTCAAAATTTAAGTATATGAACCACTTCCCAAAATTACATAAATCTGCAACTATTTCCAAAAATCCCTAAAAATCAGTGCAAGTTCTTGATTTGTCGCGAAAACCATCGGAAACTGTCTTAAACTTCTTTTCTTTCGTAATCCTACAAAATTCTTAAGAATAATCCTAACACCCCTCACAACTCTGAACCTTACAAGATTCCAAAAAATCTTGTGTTAGAATCCACAAATTTTTTATAAAATTTTCTATTTCTCATAATGCACCTACAACCTTACAATTTTCCTGAAAAAATGATAAGGTGCCCTTATCAATTACCATTATAAAATTTATTCTACGCCAGGAAACCAAGTCTAGCTAAAAATGCCAGAGATATATTTTAATGTACATTCATATCAGAATTATACATGTGAATTATCACAAAATTGCAAAAAATGCGGTCGTAAAATTACTCACTCTACGTCCGTCCGAATGTTTGGGGCTAGGGCTGGGGCTGGGACTGGGGCTCGGACTCGGGCTCGGACTGGGAGCCTGGGCCGCGACTTGCTGCTGCCTGTGGCCGCTGTTTTGACCGCTGTTGCCGTTGCTGTTGCTGGTGCCCGGTGCTTTCTTCTCCTGGTGCCTCAGCGACTGTAAACGCGCGGTCATCTTAGCAGGCCCTTACGGCCCTCCTCGGACTATTCACCCTTCGTGCAGCATTCAACCAGGCCGAGGCGCCACTTAGCATTGCGAATCCACGACCTATCTATCAAGACCTTTCTCCCCTGCCCTTCCAAAGGTCACTTTTTCGCCCTTTGTTTTTTTCTCTTCCAGAAAACTCTTCTTCGTCCTTTCTGTACCTTCTCAAGAGTCTTCGAGCTCACTCATTTTCTTGATTTCTTGAGCTGAGAGCCATGGCACACTGAGGAAAAAATGTTAGTTCTTCGGTTTTTTAAGTCAACTTTAAACTGTAGTCTGGAAGTGAATGTGAAGTTGAATTCAAGTGTAGAAAAATTCAGTCGTAATTGGATTAGATGATGGAAATATTGGGTAGACTTTTTTTGATTTTTGAGCTTTTCGCTTCGGTTGGAGTGATGGAAGGAATTCAGCGTGTTCGGGGAACATATAATTAAAAAGGAATTTTTTTTTTTGTGAAAGCAGTCGGTAAAATTTCTGAATTTTTGATCTTGAATTGGTGTTTTTGGTTCAGTAAGGAGTTCATACATTTTCTTGAATAGAGAAATTGAAAAAAATGTTATATTATTGTAGAACTTCGGTTTCATAATTTTTCAATTTTTTTTATTACATTCGCGATTCTACACATTTTTAATATCCATATGACTCGAAAGTATTTAGGAGCAGGATTTAACAGTTGATATTAGGTTTCCGAGTTTTCGATACTTAACCATCGAAAATTTAAAAGTTGGATGAATATGGAATCTGAATATGAATTTTACATAAATTCCCAAAATTTCAGTCGCTGAACTGAAATATTAGAATATCTCACATACATTAAAAAATTTCATTCAATAAAAAAAACATGTAACATTCAATTTTTTTTATTTCAAAATTTTACTTTCCGAAAATCAGTATTTTAATTCTCTGATTATTGAGTTAGGTTTAAATATTAACAAATTATGAATGTAAGTTCATATTTTTACTTTTCATCCAAACAATCGAATAAGTTTCACGATTATTCATTATAAAAAAATGCCGCAATAAAACTTGTGTAATTCCTGAATTTTCAAATTCGAGTTTTAGACCTCTAGTTTGTATATTTTATTTTTGAAACTAATATTAAAATAATGTTATGTTCCAATGTTCTTCAGTTAATGTATTTCACAGTTTCCAAATTCAAGCATTAATATTTCTAAGTTTTGGCATTCCTGCATTGTGATTACAAATCATACAATCATAAATTCATGAATTTTAAAATTTTTGAATCGAAATATTTATATTTCCGTAAGTTAAAATTTATAACTCGAATATTTTTTATTGATTCAAAACCAAACTTAAAAATTCCGCACATCTTTCGATAATCAAAATATGCAATGAAAATCCACGTACGATCTATTCCATTCCCGAACTCCAATAATTTTCTATTCCAAACTTCATAATTATTCACTTCAAATTCACAAAATATTGTCAAACCAAAATTTCCATCATTCAAAAAAAAAAAAAAAAAGATCAAAGTCACTCATTCACCTACCCTTCAAACGACTGAATTTCCCTGCGACTCGCAAGTTTATCCATTCTCATCAAATTAAACTCACTGAAACTGACCAATATTTGTCCCAGTGCAAAACGACACCGCTGGGAAAGGCCACGTGCTTCAGTGGGAACGCGAACACTCGCGACACACGCCACGAGACCGCCGAACGCGAACTGAAACGTACTTAAATCCCTTGGCACCGTATTCGCGAAAAAGCGGGATAGAATAATATAGAGGGGGGAGCCGCGTTCACCCACGTGCTACTGTTCATCCACCGCGTAAACTGTTCCCAAACACCGTTACATTTATTTTCGCAACTTTTTTTTATTCGCGACTTCCGCGTCGTTCGAAAATTTTTTATTCCGCGCGAAAACCGCGGGAATGTAAACGCCGCACGCGGCGGAGCCAGTGAATCATCGACGTGCTATCGCGAGAGGCGACGACGAACTGTGCGAATTGCGAGGGTGCAGTGCTGCCTGCGACTCCGGCTCAGGCTCGGATCTACTCCCGCGTTTTCTGTTTTGCGCATCTCCCATGCTGGAGCGTCCCGTTTCCCCGATATTTTTTGGAAATTTTATAAATATTCATGGGATTCCATGATAATGGAGGATATTTAAATTTATTGACTTTTTCGGGGGAACTTTTTTAAGAGGCAGGGGTTTTGAATTTTTATGTATCGTGCGTGGAAATGTATAATGTTGTGTGGAATTCGGTGGATAGTATGCATGTTGGGGTTTTTACCATGATTTATTTTTAATGAATGAGTTATGGGATGTAGGACTGATTTTATACTTGATGCATTTTTGTGAGTGGATTTTCACGAAATTTGAGTGAATCTACTTGAATCTAGACATTAAATTTTTTGTATGGAGTGAAATACTACCCTAAAATGAGCGAGGTTTTTGATTATTTCGGGTAGAATTTTCATACGAGCTTCATTTGCAGGATTTATATATAAACTAAATGAATATTCGATATACAAAAAATTCAGAAAGAAATAGTTGAGTGCATCAAGTTTTTAGAGAGTTTGTGGACTTCTTGATACAAATTGGTGAGGGTCTTGAGAATTTTTCTGGACTTGAGTACTTTTTTCGAGTTTTGAAGGATTTTTTTATTTGCGATAATTTTTGGATTTTACATATTTAACTTTACAAATTTTAAGGATTTATTGAAGTGTTTTTGACATTTATTTCGAAAAAACTGAAAATTCTGGAGGGTTAGTAATTTTAAATGGATAAAACAAAATTTAGCTTTGTTTCAAAAGTCATTAAAAACTTTGTTGATGTTTGACACATTTAAGAAAAGAAAGTAGACAGATTTGGGAATTTTCAAAAACTTGTTCAGTCTGTCAAAAATGTCTTAAAGCTTCGAAGAGTGTTCGAAAAAATTAGTAAATCATTCAGTCAATATTTACAACGATTTTGAACATAATTCGTGATTATTCTCAATGCACGTTTACTCGAGATTTTTAATGATCCGTTAAAATTTTAGATAACTTTTTCGCATCTGACTGATTTTTGGTAGCACTTGATTATCATGATTTTTTAAAATTTGTCTAGTGGAATGGAAATCGAACAAATTTTCATCACTTACGATTTTTGGAAGCTTTATTTACGTAAAAACTGACATATGTTCTGGCTCATTAATCTAGGTACTTCTTCGAAATTCTTATAAATTATAGATATTATGAATAAATTTTACAATATCTGTATACAGATCTGTGTATTACCTATAAAGTGGCTTGGTTCCTTACGAAATTAATATTTGCTACTCCTTAAACTTCTTGAGTGAAAATCCACTCAATTCGATTAAAAATTCTGCGATTCAAATTCGAGTTGAAATTCTATTCCAAATGAGTGGAATATCGCTCATTTCAGAGTAATATTTAACACTAAAAAAAAAAAGAATGTAATCACAATATACTTTTTTGATTGAAATATCACTTTGAAACGAGTGGGATTTAACTCATTTTGAGTGACATTCCCACTTAATCTTGATTTCCGTTATATTCACTCAAGTGAACCTTCACTCGAAAAATTTTAGAGGGTATATGGTGGTGACCTTTACGAAATCCTCACAGAAATTTTCAATCATTATGAGGTTTTGTAACATTTTTATAAGGAACTTCATAAGATACCTTAGGGACAAAATTCCCTACACAATTTTTGAAAACATTTCACCAAGAATCTCGCGAACAATCAAAATTCATGCAGGATTTCGTGAAATCACCACATATACAACAAGAATTTTATATTTGAATCGTGTAAGGTGACCTTATAAAAAATTGAAGTTTTGTACAAAATTTCAAAATTTCACAAGTATTTTCGATATTTTTACGAATATTATAAAAAATATCAAAACCTCGAAGCCCCCAAAAATCATCGCAAATGCGAAAAAACTTCTCAGTTTCTCACCTCACCAACTAAATTCTCATCAAACCCAAAAATTCCGTAAATTTCAAAAACTCTACCCGAGAAAATACGTAGTAATCGCGGCCCTGGTCGGTGGCAGCGAGCGACGACGTTACTCGTGGCGAGATGTGGGGGCCGGAGGGTGGCGGTGATCGAGGGGGCGGAGGAGGCGGCTGGCTGGAGCGAGAGAGACATAATACAGAAAGAGGAAGACAGAAAGAGATGCATATATATATATATATATATATATAATCGTTGGCTCACACGCGGCGCCCTTGCCTGTGGGCATCGTCTCTCTCCCTCGAGAGAGGGAAACGTGGCGAGCGAGCCGCGTGCGTGAGCGATCACGTATTTGCACGAGAGTGCAAGAGCGTGCCACGGCGGCGAGCGGCCGCGGCAAAAGAGCGCTTTTGTGGCGCGACGGGGGTCGCGGGGAAGGGAATCTCGCGACTCGCGAGCCGTTCCATATCAAGCGATCGCATGCCGATACGGCTCGATTTTTCAGATTTCTCGCTTGTTGCGCAACGTAATTTTCGTACCGACCGTGTTTTTGTATCTCCTTTTTTTCGATTCTACCTGCGTCATTAATTGCAGGCTCGTTATTGCGCTCGGGTGATGATTGAAATGTTTTGTTGGGGATTGGGAGAGTCAGACGTGTTTGGAGAGGCATTTTTTGCCGATGTATGAGACGTTTTTCATATTTTTGAAAATTTAATATTATTCGAACATTCAGATATTTATATTATTAAATATTATTTCAAAATGCGAAAATACGAAAATTGTAAGATTTGTTTATTTTTTTCTTCGATCTTATTTTTCATACTTCGAAAATGAGGAAATATTTTAAATTCATTAAATTTTCTAAGATTATCAAATTTCGAACAATTTTTATATATTTTGGACAAAAATTGTAAATTTTTGCGTTTTTTCATAATAAAAAAATTTTACTGTTTTCTTTATTCTAAAAATCTTCGTATACTTTTTTTTACACTATTCAAAAATACGAACAAAGGTTTGAAATATCAGTATTTCGCATTTTTAGACAGCCTCACGTTACCTAGGGGAAGGGGAGGGGGGTGGTTTGAAAAAACCAAAAATTTCGTTACGAAATTTACGAACGACGTCTAATTTCATAAAATTCGGAACCACACTTCTGAAAGTGTCATATGGTCCCAAGTTGAAAGATACTTCCAAGCAACACAATAAATAATCTCCCCAAACAAATCCTCCCTCCCAAGCTCGAAAAACCGCGACAAAAACTAATCGCAAAAAACCGGAACGTGCCATGATCTATGTTTTCCACCCACGTGAGATATCCAAACTGTAAAAATGGTGAGAAAAAAAAATTGTTAAAACATCCCGCCCGGTCGTTTCGGTCGATCGCGACGATTTAAAATAAACGAACTCGTGGAGAAGAAGAGGAAAGAGAGAAAGAGCGAGGCAGCTAAAAGCAAGACCGTGCCGGTTGGCATGGCATGATGCGGGGGGTGGTTGGAGGCCTGGGGTGGCGCGGGCGGTGGGCGAAGAAGTTGCCCGGTGAGGTCGGCGGCGGCGGCGGCGGCGACGAGGCGTCGAAAAAGAGGAACGCGGAGGCGGATGGCGGGTCGGGGGTGGAGGGGCAGGAGCTACTCGTCGCTCGGCACGCGCTCCGACAAGCGCGCTACCCACGCGTACACATATATCTGCATGTGCGATATAGGCACACGTTTCTACTCAGTGGGCCAAAATGCACGTGCCTTTCGCATTACATCTCGAGTCCAAAATCGTATCTTCAATAGTGTGTTTTTTTGAAGTTGTTCAATACAGTAAAACCTCTCATACTGTCCACAGATAAATCTCAGGCTTTAAAGGGACAGTATGAGAGGTTTCGCTGTATATTGATTATATGTTGAAGAGTGGGAGAAAAAAACAAACCTAGGGACTCTGAACTTTATGGGATACCCGAAAACCTTATAAGGTTTCAAAAATCTATATAAAGTTCATTATTTCTTATGAGGTACTTTGTACAACCTTATAAGTTTCCTGAAAAGTTTGAGATGATCTTATATGAGGTCACCATAATAAACAATGATAAGATGACACTTTTATCGAGTTGCAACAAAATCGGAGCTATTAAATTTTTGTGTAGGTGCGCTTTAAACTAAAAAAAGACAGCATAATGTAATTTACTGAACTGGTCGCTACTTGAAAATGTGGTGATATCGCTGAAACGAAAAGTAAGCGGACAATCATGCATCGCCGCGGTAAACACGACTTATCTCGAACCTCGGCCAGGATATCCTGTCCTTTTTTCTCATTTCAAACACGCTGGACCAGATAAAAGTGCCTATGGGTGTCCAAGTTACATAGGTACCAAATTTAGGTAGCTCGAAAGCCGCATTTTCTACTCTATTAGCAGGCACGAGCGAATGGAAATGCTCCGCACTATCTAATTCCTGGCGCACGTAATTATAGAAATTTGCGTCGCGTCTAGAAACGCGAATCCGCTCCATGCGAATGCCTCGCTGCGAATCCTCTGTTCTACTGTGGCATTCGAAATTTTGTGCAAAATGGAACGCACCGTTTTTATGACATACTTTTACCGTCATATATGCGTCGAGAGTGAACGTTGTAGTTTTTTAGAGTTAACGAAAAGGGAGGGTAAATGAAATTTTGAAATTTTAACCATTTTGAACCTTACAACATTTTTAGAGTTTTCGAACTGTATAAAAATTCTGAAATGTCGATTTTGCAGATTTTTCGAATTTGTCAAATTTTACGAACATGTATAAAATTTTTGGAACTTCTAAAATTTTTCAAAAAAGAAACGAAAAACCAGTAAAAGTTTTCTACGGTTTTTTCGATGCCACCAGTCGTAGTCCAAAATCCGGATGATCAAAGAAATTCTTTCCTCTCCCAAACAACTTTGCGAACAAAGCAAAAGCAGCTCCCCCAACGCGCTTCCAAAGACACGCATAAAAAGTTGCGATAACTTTTGGCATTCAGCGATTACTCGCCTTCGCAACTCTTTTTTTTTGCCTTTCTTTTATCGCTTCGTGCGCTCGTCGCAGCGCTAAGTGCACGCGCACGCTTCTTATCTCCGCTCTATATCGATTTCGGCTTATCAAAGTACAAAGCCACGAACGGCTACGTGCACACGTCTTGAGAGTTGCCGAGAACCGAGACGCTTCGCAATTTTTCGGCGTTAATATTTATGAATTACGCTTGTATTTATCAAGGCTCCTCGGAGGGCATGCATTTATTCCGGTCACGTCGAAAGCATTTTTTTTCCGCGCAACCGAGGCGTCGATTTTTATTTGCCAGGTGTTGTCGCGCGAATCGGAGGCCAGATAAAACGCAATCGCAAATAATCCAAGCAAAATCAATGATATCACAAGAATTGTCGATAAAGCTTCTAGAATTCTCGAAAAAATTAACAATGAATGTTGATGGAATTAAAATCGGTTCAGGTGTGAAATTATTCGACGGGTTTTTTTATCATTTTTGATGATTGTTGCTTTATGGGATGGGACGTGAACATGGGAGACAAATTTTTTGATAATGATGATTCGGTTATTATTTGAGAAAATCGATGTTTGAGAAATATGGAAATTCTTATGTACTTCCAAATTATTAGATTAATTTTATTTTGAAGGGTAATAAAGAATTTCGAAACTGATTGAAAGTTCCCAGACAATCTTTTGAGATTTGAAAAAAGTTCAGACTTTTGCTATAGTTTCAGGATAAACCATAAAAAGTTTTTTGAGCTCCACAAAAATTCTATAAAAGCTCTTCTATATGGATTTCACAAAATCACCATATAATTTGCCAAAACCTTGACAAACAATGCTTGAAAAATGTTTTCTTTTTTTTGTTACAGGTCAGTCGAAGCTCCAATACGAAACAAGCCACACTGCGTGAAACCAAAAGGGTAATGTAATTTTAGTGAATTTTATCATTCGCCCATTCATTTATGGAGACGTTTCATTTTTCAAACGTTTTTTTTCTGCAAACAT
This sequence comes from Platygaster equestris, assembly GCA_030522785.1. Taxonomy (NCBI): domain Eukaryota; kingdom Metazoa; phylum Arthropoda; class Insecta; order Hymenoptera; family Platygastridae; genus Platygaster; species Platygaster equestris. The sequence goes on from JAPYZK010000025.1 coordinate 15,418, forward strand.
CAATCCTGTAGCGAAATATTTCGATAATATAATTCAATCATAATGAAACATAAGAAAACTGTACGAACTCGAAAAAGTTGACCTTTTATGAATCTGAATCCACTGAAAATTCAGTGGAGAAAAAAAATAGAGTTCAAGACCCGAAAACAATAGCGAAGAAAAAAAAAAGATCGAGCGGGGAATCGCAAGGTTCCCGAGAAAACGAGGTCAGAGCGTGCATCATGGCTCCGATCTCTCATTGTTCCAAAAGTCGAAGAATCGAAAAAGCTAACTGGGGAATCGCGAATGTCTGGCCTATAAAGCATGCGAGGCGTCGGTGTGCAAAATTATCTTCAGAAGAGGAAGGAAAGCCTTTTTTTCATACCGTGGAAAAAACGTGATTTTGTCGATTTGATTCGCATTTTTTCACGCTGTTGGCGGAAACTTTAAGGAATTTCAAACCAGTACTATAGGAAAAATGAAGGGAAGGATGCTGGTTTTTTCAAAATTTCGAGCTTGGAAATTTATAAACGTGAAAGAATGGAAAAAACAATCAAAATTCTACATTTTACGAAACCGATGTCGAGTCAATCTTCGAATTTAACGATTGAACGCTCATTTCTTTCATAAATAGTAGAAGAATCGATCAGAAAAATGAAAAAACCACCCAGGCAGAAAACCATCCAAAACTTCGGTAAATTCCCATTCATTTCGATTCAAATGCTCGATAAGCCATAAAATACAGTTTCGAAATCCACAAGCTACCAAAAATCCAAAAAATTCTTGACAAAATCAAAAAGAATCCTAAAAAACGCTACACATTTGTTTACCGGTCACAATTACCAGACATTTAATCATCTCTGTGCTAAGATAAACAAAATAACCAGGTAGCTTTTTGGAAAGCGTAAGATTGTCCGACCTCGAGGTTCTAACAATGGAGGCGGTACATCCAATAAAAGAGTGCCGCGATAAAGCCGAAAGCGCAATTTCGTTCCTCTCGTAATTGACCGGCGGCCAAGACTTTATTGGCAACGCTTGTCAAGACACTTTCTTTTTCTGCACGCGGCTCGCGGCAGCCTCGTAAATTGCGACACGAAAAGGCGCCGCGCTAGATCACGGCACGTGCATAAGATGCTTACTACCAGCACACGCTCATTCATCGCTCTTAATTTGTGTATAGAATCATCAAACAGCCTTTGCTGCGCCGAAAACAGACATTTTCCTGTGAAAACAAAACCACTTTGGCTGTAGTGTTCAGTAATCACGCAAAATTAGATTTTGTTTATCTATGATGCTTTTGTAGAATGATTGATTGTTCCCCGGCTGAAAAAAAATCTAGTTCACACAACCAGATGCGTATAGTTAAATACGGAAGAACTCAAAAAATATGGCTGTGACGACCAGATTTTTCAGTCGTTTTGTATTTAACTCTGCATCTGATTGTCCTAACTAAATTTTTTGTTTTGTTGAGTGCTGTTTATGTGCCACCCAAAGTTTATGTACGACGTAGAAACACAAATATTTGGGTCAGTCTAGCAAGCACTGAAAAGTCGTTTGGTACAGCCAACCAAACATTTGGTAGATATTTAACCAACCAAAAAGTTTGGTAGAGAGAACTGAATTTTATTACCAGCGACCAAAAATGCGTTTCAACTAAATAAAAATTTGGTACAGCTAGTCAAAATTTGATACGCACAATTAAAAATTTAATTGGCTAAATATCTACCAAATGTTTGATTGGCTGTAGCAAACCAACTTTTCTGTGAGTGTGTAATTCTTGAGTTTCGAAAGAAGGTGATACAGATATTTTCGAAAATTTCCTACGATGAGGCGAAAGCGAGTACTAAAATTGTACTCGTCGAAAATATACTCACTTCCTATTACGTGCATAATGTACTATTTCGTGGACCAATGAGCAAGGCAAAACGTGAAAGACGATTTTCATGGTGAATAATTAGTGGGATCGAAGAGCTCGCGGTCGTGAGCGTAGCGCACGGTAGTTGCAGATTGGAAGGTAGGGAAAGGTAGAAAAAGAGGAAAAGAGAGAGAGCGAAGAAGCCGTCGGCGGCGACAGCACGCTAAAAGGAGGTGGTCGGGTGGTTGCGGGGGGCGGCAAGGGGAGAGAAGGCGACGGCTATTTTGTCTCGCTCGTGAGAGCCGTGCCGCGAGGAGAGCCAACAAGAAATAAAAACCAACGCGCGATACTTATATACCCGGTGGCTCGAGCATTTGCAATATCCTTTTTCTAACTCACTGGGAACGAAAAATAACTCACGGGTGAATATTATCGACTCTATGGGCTCAATTTTGCCGTACGTATCTTATTTGAGAAGTTAGCTGCAAATTGGAGGGTTGATTTCGCTACGAGTGCCCCCCTAGAGAAGTTGGCTGCCAATTCGATGGGATTTCCGGTGTAGAACTTGAAGTTAGGTGAGGTTGCTGCAGCGATCGTATTGCAATGAGCAGCCAACTTCATGAGGGAGATACGTGTTGTAGAATCTGAGAGCATTTTTTAAGTTGTTGAGAATTGTTTTTGATCGACTAGTAACCTCTGCTTTTTTAAGGGAGGAAAATTGAGTGTTTCAGTTTTGAACTTACTATCTTTTAGAAGCTTTCGAGTAACGTAAGTGCTTGTGGGAACTTCAAGATTTCGAAACTTTGAGTTAACAATTCGTCCTGAATCTTCTATTTTGGAATGTGAATTATGAAATACCAAAATTTGGAGATCATTCATTTTGGAGGAATCGTGAAAAATTATTGATATTTTCAGAATTTAAAAATTCGATCAAATAGTTCGAAAAATAACAAACCTAAAAATTTTTAGTACCGAACTAAAGATTGAAATTAAAATTGAAATTAATACGTAAAAATTCCAGAATCCAAAAATTGGAGAATTCATATATTTTGAGATCAGATACTGATATTCAAATCGATAAAGTAATTTAAACATCATGATTATGCAAATAACATAAGACACTAGGACAAGGAGATCGAAAACAGAACATGTGTGATATGTGTCCTATGGAAATAGTAATTCTGATAATATTAATTTTGCAAATTAAGCTTAAGTGCGAATTCTACACGAAATGAGTGAAATCTGGCTCATTTTAGAGTCATTTTTCCCTCAACAAAAGATAGGAGACTTGAAATAATTTTGTTGCGTGAAATATCGTTCTGAAACAAGTGAAATCGTTCTTGTTCTGAGTAAAATTTGCACTTAATTCTGATTTGCAATATTTCCACTCAAATTTAGTGTATATTTACTAGAAAAAATTCGAAGAGTCCCCGAAATTACTTTAAGCAAAAAGTTACTCAATCCGAGTAAAAATTCTGCAAATCAAGCTGATGTGGAAATTTCACTCAAAATGAGTCAAATCTCGCTCATTTTAGAGTAAAAACATCATGTAACTACAAGAATTTTGCTGAGTCAAATATCGCTCTCAAGCGACTCAAATTTCATTCATTTTGAGTGAAATGCCCACTGATTTTCGATTCGCAGGACTTTCACTCACATCAAGTGCATCTTCTCTGGTATAAATGTACTCGAAACTGTTTATGGTTTCATTGCAATTTTTATACACTTCGAAATATTCATAAATTTCGAGATTTCACATCAGTGCTGTCTTTAAATCGTTAGCATGCACCAAAACGTATAAATACCTCGAGACAATCATTTTTGCTGGCGAACGAGGGACACCCTGTAGGTGAGCGCGAGTGAAGCAGAGATAAAGTCACGCCGCGCGTGCAGCGGCGCGAAAAGCACGCACGCGTCGCTACGCTTCGCGGCCCTCCTTGTCTCGCGCATTTTCCTCCTCCTCCCCTCGCCCTCCGACGCCTTATCGCGCTCGCTCCCGACACGTCGCTCTCATCATAGCATCGCATCGTGGCACGGCTCCTGCAGCCGCCGCCGCTGTAGCCTCGTCGCCGGCCATAATATGGGCCTCGCGGCCGGCGATTATTCCTCCGGGCGTCCTTGTGGAAAAATACCCATCGCCGAACAATGGCCAGCAGGAAGTGTCTATGAATAAATACTCGCGAAATTGCATTGGTGTCGCGCGCCGGTACCGTAGGCCTAGCGCGACAACATTACTTTCAAATTTATACCGTTCCGTATTTCATTTTCTCGAGCTCCAATTTTGACGGGAGAATTTTCTGCATGGTTTTGTTCAATTCTGAATGGGAATTTGAAAACATGGTTTACGTGACTGTAGTTTATTAATTTTCGGGAACTGTGGAATGATTTTTTCAATTTTTAGAAAATGATGGTTTTTGGAGTTTTTCGTTGACTTTACAATAAATTTCGTAGTAGTAGAAATTTTTTACAGAATTTCGCACATTATTTGGACTCATCGTTTTTCTAAAATCCAATAAAGGACAAGAAGATTCTTCCTAAAAGAATTATCTTGTTATATTTGGAGAGTTTATCAACTTGAAAAAATTTTCAAAAAGAAAATCAAGAATTTTAGAATATACAGGAATTTTTAGAAATATAATTCAAGTATAATTTGAGCATTTATAGGAAATTTTAGAGTATTCATCTTTATTCAAAACTATGTAAAAAAATTGTACAGGTTCGATACAACAGGTGAAATCTTCGAACACCCCCTAAAATATCATCTGACTAATGATAAAATGAGCCTTACAGGCATTGTGGCTTACCCAGTTTTGATTCTTGGGTCCTCTAATGTAAACATTCAGAAACGAATAATTATCGAAAAAGGAAAATCAGAATAAGATGTAATTTTCGCGAGCTCTCACGGTCGTTCGCATGCGGCGAATTTGGAGCGGACGAAAATTGTCACGAGCCTTTTCCCCAGACCTCGGCAACAGCTCATTAAGTCGCGCGACCGCGCGAGCGTTTATGCTTCATTAACGCTCTCCGGACGAGCGTTTTTTTTCAAGCAAACGACGAGGAATTTCGATCGAATTTTAGGCATCCGAGTTCCGGGCAATCTTTCGCACGTTCAATAGACAGCTTATGGACGACTTATCAGCCAAGCAATTTAACTGCCAAGTGGTCCGTTATGCGACGTGCACGCGATTACGCTCTTTTAGGCCTTTGTGCGTTACGTGCGAGTCGAAAAATTATTCAAAAACTAAATATCCGTCATTAAAAAAGAATCTATTGATGAAATGTTAACGAGGTGTAGAAAAAATGAGGGATTTCATGTCAGCAGTTTTCTTCTCAAAATTTTTTGAGTGAATATTTACGGAATTATTGGAGTAAAAATTATGTAAATCGAGATTGAGTGTAAATTTTATCAGTTTCAGGGAAAGATTTTGATTTATACAATAATTTTCATGCTACACTTTCTTTATTGTTTTCATTTTTCGATTGTAATTCGAATTGAATAAATTTGTATGCAAAGAAATTTAAAGAGTAGGGACCGTTCCAGTATGACATAATTCAATTTCAAACAATTCTTTTTGTAATCTTGATGATTTTATCTAAAAATGCGTAGGTATACAGAATAGTAATTAAAAATTCATAACTCTGAAAATTTAAGTTTCAGTTTCAAAAATTCAGTACTTATCCTTTAAAACTCAATTTCTACATTTTAGTACCTTCCAATTTTTAGACGAGAACATCAAAATTCAATCATTTCGACCGTGAAAAATCAGAAGATTCGAAAAATCTAAACTCACGAACAATAAAATTTCTTGTTATTAATTGGATTTCGTCATCGAGTTATTCAATAACTAAATGATGTCCGAAAAATATATTTTACAAATCCAAATTTTCATCCACCCTAATTCGCTATATTATTCTTCCATCGCAATAAAATGTTACCCCACACTCCATTGCGGATCCGGGCCTGTCTGGAATATTCATGTCAGAATACGTGATTTCTGCGCAAATGTCAGTGAAGCGAATCGCGAACGAACGGAACCAGCGGCGGCGTCCCGAGTGTCCGCAAGGACATCAATCTGGGATGCATCCTCGTTCGAGCATGAGCGAGCTGAAAAATTCGCGATGTTTGACCCGATCGAGGCGGTGATAATGGATGAGTCGCGTCATCGGCGCCGCAGTTGGCCGAGCGTCCTGAGACGCCGAGAGCAGTAGCTGCGGCATTAATGATGCATGCCGTGCCGCTCTCGCCGGCATTAGCTGGCCACCGACACCACGACTGCTTCCCTGAAAAGAACCACCGAGTTGACTGATTGTCAGTCGAGTTGCTTGCTTGACTGCCTTGCTCGCGTCGAAAGGCGAACACGCCGGTTTTACCCCGTTACGTGGTATACAGGGTGTCCCAAAATCTACGCAAGTCCAAAAAACAGTAAACATTTCGCGTGAAAATGCCAGACGCAAGTTCCCCAGTTGTTTTAGTCGACACTGAAAAATGACGCAGTTATTGACAGTCAAAACTGACTTATCAGAGAATGGAGAAAATTGATACTAATTTTTCCATTAGATAGTACCACTGAAGGAAAATTCTGTTTGAAATACAGTTATTTTAGGGCATCAAATACTCGAGGTGATTTAAAATAGGTCAAAAATGAGCGAAAAACGAACTGAGACATCAAAAACATGCTAACTTTTTCCTACATGAACGTACATTGCGCACTTGAAGTAATATTAAGATGATTTTAGGTATTTCTATATGGCAATTTGGGTAATTTTTCCTTACCACATTTGCCATTCCGAAAAATGAATTTTTTGCGAAAACTGGTGTTTAAGCTTAGGGTAGTGCCTGATACTTCACTAAAGTTGATTATATAGTTAAGTGTGATTTCGGCGTTTGACAGTAAAAATTTGAATATTTTTTCGACGTGCGTGGATGGTCTCCCAGAGATTTTCCACGCTGAGATAAAAAGGCAGCATAAAAGCCGCTCCAAGAGCCGGCGCGTTTATATTTCCACCAAGCTCGCGCGCTTATCAAGCCTTCCAAGGCATTAGAGCGAATTAATCGCGATCTGTCCTCCCCGGCGGCTCGAATAAATACGTGCGCGCCGGCAATGACTCGGCGTTAGCGTTGCCGTACAACGACAAAACAGTCTTTAGTCGTATTTTTTACAGAAATCACCTTTTTACGGATGAAAATTGTATATCTTATATTTTTTCAGAAGAAATGTCGAAAATAATGAAGTAGAGGATATTTGAAAGATACTAGTTACAATTTCAATAAGATACATCTTTACCGTGAGAATTTACATAAAGACATATTTAAACCTCAAATTTTTCTAATTTTTGTAACGAACTCCGATTAATCGCCAATTCCTGAATTTTTGTATTCAAACTTTTTAATTTTAGAACTTTAAAAGTGTTTTAATTTAAGTAATTTAATGAAAAGTTGCAATTTCAAATTTTGGAATGTTGAAATTTGAATTTTAAAGTTCTCTGACTGAAAAAACTGTTAAATGACTCCGAATACCGGATGTTTCATTTGGGATTTTTCGTCTCCTGATTTCGGTGATTTCCCATGTTTTTGAATTTTCACTATTATCTTTATTTCGTCTGTCGATGTGCAGAATTTTAAATCCAGAAAAAATTCCGAATTCCTTTTTTCGAATCTTCCAAACGTGTAGAGATGTATGAGTAGGTGGGATTCTGAATTTCACGTTTTAATTTCTGAATCAGTCAATGACTTGGAGAATACAAATAATTGATATAAATGCTCAAATATATAAGTCTCTCGATTTTATGTCTGTCAATTTCGTTCGTATGTATAGAATATTGATAATAATTGGTGATTGATAACTTCGAATTCGAAAGTGGACTACATTTTAATAAGAATTCTTTATAAAGTTTTCAGTTTTTTTTTTTTTTTTTTAAAGAAACTTCTGATTGTTCACAAATTTCTAAATCTTCAATATGTTCTCCAATTACTTTCTCTGAATATCCTAATTCTGATGGATTTTGGTTTCAGCTTTCTAAAATTTTGATCTTCTTAATAAAAAATTGCAGTGTTTCAATTTATGAATTTATCATTTTTGACACGTTTCTCAGTTTGCATCTTCAACGTTTATAAGAATCAAAAAAAAAGTCCAAAAAAAAGTCCAAAAATCATGTATTTTTGGACTTTGAGGTAATTGAGAATTTTCTTAACAGTTGTAGTTTCCAGAAATCGTTGTACAATTAGATCTCAATATCCACATTATATGATTACAGAATTTCCATCCCGGTAATTATCGAATTTACGTGCTTTAAAATTGTTCAATGTTCAAGATTTGCACTGTTCATTAGAAAATATTCTAACCTGTTCAAATCCGAAACCCCAAAATTCTATAATTTGAATTCTAAAAGCCGAAATCCACAACTTCAACAGCTTTTAAATCCGCCTCAAAATACTACAAGTCGAAATAACGAAAATCTAAAAAATCCCTGATTTTCAAAGTGTACCTACATCAATTACGTACATCAACAACGCAAAATATTATTAAAATCCTTCAATCTCTCATAAATGTCCCAACATAAAAAAAAAAAAAAAAAAAAAAAAAATACACCAATCCCAACAAAACATAAAACCCGTACATTCCGCATCAAAAACTTGATTCCCTCAGTTTCAATGCCAAAAGACACTGAAGACAGTTTCTACGTTGTACGGCAAAAATAAGACTCGCTAATGTGGCCGGCTAATTCAGGTACCGGCGTTTCTCTTGATCAAGCCGCGTCCCGAGGCAAATCATCATCATCGCCGCCGCCGCCGTCCTAACAAGCCAGCAAAACGTTTTATTGGCGTTGTAAACGAAAAAGACGCAAATACTGCGCAAAGCGTGTGCGAGAGGGATAATCGAGGGTCAGAGAGGGAGAGAGAAGGAGAAATCGCGGAGGCCGGCATTTGCATAGAAACGTCAGCCAGGGTTTATAAGGCCATTAATTATGCCGCGCGGCCAATGAGCCGGTGCTTGACGTGGCTCTATGCTGCGCTCGTGAGTCGTGCGTGAAGCTCATGGAGCGGAGCCCGCTCTGATATACTGCGGCTCCTAGCTCTATGCGCGTCCTATATACATGGAGCCGCTATAATTGGCGACTGCGCGCACGCGGCCTCGTGCACGTGCATAGATAACTTAATATCTTGGCACGCTCGGTAGACAACGAGCTCACCTGTGTCCGCCCAGCGCTGCTCCTCGTCTTATCGATATCAACGCACTTGTATTTTGGAATGCAGTGGTGGTATCCGAATTTGCACGATGGTCAGGGTGACCAGAAGTGGTATTCAGATAGGACCTGACCTGTTTTAGACCTACCGGTACTGGTGTTCTTTTTTTGATAAGAACACCAGATTGATAAGGTTTACTATATGACCTTGTTTGAAAAATGAGATCATTCGATCTAAAATTAGAGAAGTGGAAAAAGAGAAGAAGAAAAAGTTTAATTGCAGTTGAAAAAAAGGTTTGCATGAAAATGTGATGAGTACAAGTAATATTCCGTACAAGCCGTTCGATTGCTTCGAGTGTGATACTCGTACTCGCAACTTGCAACAATGTCGAGCCAAAATGGATTGCGAATAATTGCAGGAACTTCGAAGAGCGCACGGTGCCGCGTATAATTACGCAAAAACAAAAGCTGCAAGAACTTTATCGGGGTTATCGCCGCGTGAGTTGGGTGGTGATTATGCTCGCGTCGACACATTTATCATCGATCAATTTGTAGCTCCTTCTTTTGCCTCGCCCCAAGTGTTGCTGCCTCGCCTCGGCTGTTATTTCGCCAAAAGCCTCGCGTGTCCTTCCGATAAAGCCCAATTACGGCGTTATAAAATTTGTTTAACGCGATCGAGATTTCGCGCGTTGACGTTTAAAGTTCGATTTCTCATCAAGATCGGTTATTAAGATTCGGGGAGGGATCCAAAATTTCGTGCGAGGCAATATAACTCCGGTGACTCGGGAACGCTATAATTAATTGACCTTCGAGACTCGAGATTCCTCGGGTCCGTGTGAGTATACCCCTCCCCCCTTTTTTCTCCTCTTTAAAGAGGACTACCTAGTACAATCAGGTTCGAAAATGAGGTTCCTTTGAAATTTATTGCGAGCGATGATGAAAATCAAATAAATCTAAGAGTTTCTTAATGAGTGAAACAAATTGGGACATGGTGAATTTTTTTCTGGAACTGCCAGTAATGTCTAAAAACAACAATTTTTCGAAAATTCTTAGAAGTTTATGAAAATGTTCGAGAAGTTGTGTTGGAAAAGTTGACTCTTAGAAACTTGAAATGACTTGAACTTAGAAATGTTCGAGAATATTAGTATGGGAGAAGAAATGTGCTTCGTTTCTTGAAGCTCCTTTTTCTGGCCCTTCCGCCACTCGGCTCCCGCAGGACGCTGAGATCCGCGAGGGCTGTGCGCGCCGTAAAGTTGTATCGGCGATAAATAAAGATGAAGCCGCCGCGATAAAATGCAGGGCACGGTCTTCTCACATCCCGTCGCCATTTTGACTTGGCCGTTGTCCTTTTCGCACCCGCCGTTCTTTTCATCGCCCCCTTCACGTTTCGCATGCTTTCGGAATTTTCGAGATTGTAAATGCAGCGAGGAACATGAATATCGGATACCCGCGAAAATTGTACCGAGTCGCTTTATCTGCCGATCTATCGAAATCATAAAAGATGCAGCCGAGCGATTTTCGTAAGCCTTGCAAATTGACAGTGCGTCGAAGTGTCCGATGCAGCAGTCAAAGGAATTTTTACTTTCTCCTCTGTTGACGCTCGTTTGTTATTCACAAAATTTTGACGAAAAAACTATCCCACTTCTGACTATTTCCTGATGCTTTTCACTAATTTCTCGGTTCATTTTCAAAGTATCATACAAAATAATTTCTACAAACGTCCAAATTTGCCCACTTTCTCCTGAAAATTCGGAAACTGTCTGAAAATCCCCAGAGGCACACGGTATCGGTCGGCGAAAAGCGTAGATGTCCTGGCAAAGAAAGCCCCGGCGTCGCGGTGGTGGATCTGTCTGAGCGGAGCTTTGATGCGGGCGGCGTCGCCCTCCTCCACCCCCGACCCCACAACCACCCCACATCACCCCTTGGGGGTGGCGGGTGGCGTCGGGGAGTCAAAGGGGGGAAGGGGGGGGGGGGGTCACGCGGTAGATCGGTGGTGTCGGGCAACGTGCGATGCCGTGACATTCCCGACCCAGCCGCACTTTGCCCCTCACCACCATTTACCCGAGAGCGCGCCACCGAATCCCCTCGCCCCAACCCCCGAGGTCGCGCTCCGTCCTTATCTCGCCGTTTCTCTTCTCTCTCCCTCTCTCCACCCCCGCGGAACCCACCGGCTCGGGTTCCAGTCCACCGTTAATCCGTTTATCGCGTTACGACCACCGCCCGCTTGCGCTCGCTAACTATCGGGGCTCGTGTGCTGCACGCTCCCCACCCCCGCACACCCACTCAGGAGGAGAAAAACTTAATGAATGGACTAGGTCAATTAAAATAACGCGGGCGCGCGGCTCGTTTTTTCGTTTCCTCTCTCTTCACTTTCACCAAAGTTGATTGTCGGTTTGGGTGTTTTTCTTTTTTTTTTTCGTTTTCGCGAATTTCACGCAAAGCGGCGGTTAAATTCACATTCGATATGGATTCAATTACGAGGCGTCGATCATATCGGTCAGTGAAGAAATGTCGATGGTTTTTGGGGTGGAATATGTGTTGGATGGAATCTCGAGGGGGTGTTTGGATGGGGGGGGGGGTGGTTTCTGGGAATTTATTGGAGGAAGCCTTTTTGGATGGAGAGGCATAGGGTTTAGTTTGGATGAAATTAATTAGGATCATTAAAATTTTAACACAGAATTTTGGCCCTCTAAAGAAATTTACTAGTAATGCTTTTTTTGATTATTCCAAAATATTCTATTCGAACATAAAAAAAATTCAAAATGCTCATAAATCATGAGAACCATGAAAGTACTATTGAAATTGCCTCTGCTACCAGTTTTTTGATGAAACTACTACTCATTAAAAATAAATCGCCTTAGATCGAATTCAGTGTCCCCCTAGAAAAAATCCCTGCATGGCGAAAAAAATGTCCAGCGAAATTGATGCCATGACGTGCGAGTTTGACGAATCGCGCAACAGTTTGTGGCCCTCGTTATTTTTAGACGTGAGCTTTCGCCGCTTTCACGGCACTTTTCCCGGTGGCAGTGGCTTGGCTGCACAGAGAGATGCCGGGTGGTGGGTCAGGTCGCGTCTCACCCTCTTTATCCGAGGAATGACTCCGGCGAACGAGACGAGAGCACACGAATACGTGACGACGCATAAATCGGCCACTTAAGCTCGTCGAGCTTTTGGACCGGACGCGGCAAATCCCGGGGAGCGGGCCGAGGGGGCAAACCCCTAGGTTCGTACTACGAGGGTGCGATCGATCGTGGCGCCTTCTCCTTTATTATTAATATTTTTTTTTGTATTAAGCACGCTATGAGGAATATAGGAGGAATTTGTAATATAGTTCTCTGTTGCAATATTTCAGTGCATGAAATTTAAGGGTTGAATCTAGAATTTCTATGAAGGAAATTTTTTTTTCTGCATACTTATATTTCTAGTTATTTTTTCAGATTTAGATTGATTCGAGATCCGAAATCTGGAAATTTTTGACAGCTTAAAAAATTATGTCGTTACTTGATGATAATATTTTCAAATTTTTATAGTTTTTCGAAAAATTCTCGAAAGTAATGAAAAAAGTTCGATGACATTTTTCAATTTTCTGGAAAATTTAGGATATTATTCGAAGTCAAATTTTTGATAATATCGAATAAAATATGCAGTTTTCAAATATTCGAGACATACCCCTGAAGTATTAGAGTAAATTCAAACTCAGAAACTGTTAATCCATTGAAATTAATTGATAACTTAAAATGTCAAAAGCTATTTTTCGAGTCATGAAATTTAATGAAAATCATCCACAAAAACTACTGAACTTCTACCACTCTACAAACCCTCATTTTCGAACTCGAAGGAAAAGGTTGTTAAAAATCTCACGTTCTCAAAAACCAGTACACAACAAAAACCAAAATCCATACATTACCAAAATTTTCGAGCATCGGAAATTTCGGAGCTGAGATTCGTCGATTTTCGCATTGCTAGAGCTTAATACGTACAGGGACATATGTAGCCATTAGAATTAATGACGTCGTCGTTTGGTCAACTTGCCGAGCCCATTTCGTAGTGATGAAGATTCTTGGCCGTGCTTGGAGTGCGTGCACGCGTTCACAAATCAGGCTAATTATTTGGTAGGTTCAGCAAGGGATGAGGGTGGCTAAAGAGCTGGGGTGGTTTATAGAGAAGGCTGCTGCTGCTGCTGCTGCTGCTGCTGCTGCAGGGCGTCGGCTGGCGGCGACAACCCCACCGACGCTACACCAATCGTGGGATGCCCTCAAGACTTCGAGTCTTGATAGCAATTAACGGCGCAGCGCAGCATAATTGCTCGCAACGAAATTATATCCATCTCCAGGCCGCTTTTTATAGTCCCTGCTTTTATTTGCAAGAGAGTTTAAAAATATCCGAATTTTCCATCAAAAACATGGACACGTCCAGAATTTATGTACATACATAAAGTTTCGAATGTTGAAAATTCAACGAAAACACAAAATATGACGATTCGAGACCATAAAGTCTCGACATTTGGTGAGGGTCGTCTTCAGGCTACTGTTAGCCAAAGTTTTAAGGTTGGAAATACAGCTAGGGTTTTTTCCGATGAGTAGGCATTTTTAGTCGTCATAACTTAGTAGAATGAATCATGCATCTTAAGATTTTAGAAATTGAGGGTAGTTCGCAGCTCGATACCGGTGGGTTTCGGAACCGGTTGGGTGGTGCGAATAATATGATTTTTGACTTTTGAGAGAAAGGAATGAAATAATCCTTTTCAAATTTCAATCTTCTTACTAGTTTGTCGATAAAAAATTATAGTTCGTTAGGGGTAGTTTTCAGGTCACTCTTTCGGTAAAGTTTCGGAGTTGAAAGTACTAGAATGAATTCTAGTACTAGAATTCATCATTTTATCGGATATAAAGTCCTTAGGGTCCCTCATTACTTTTTTTCTTTTCGTCGAATTGTTAACTTTTTAAACTTTAGGTACATGAGAATTTTCCCTCTTCAGGTTTTTCTCGAGAATCGTATACTATGGTTACTGAGGATTACGAAATTCTAGAGGGTTGAACATACATTTTTTTATACGTTTTCAGATGTAGAGTAAGGAATTGAGAAATTATTTTGAGTTCGATGATATTATTCAATTTTAAACCTTCCTACATTTCAAATCTTCTTAGTTAAGAAAAATTGAATATAAAATATTCAGTTTTCTAATTAATTCATTCTAATAGTTTTTACATTTTTTTTGTTGCAGGTAAGCAAATGTCATCTCGCTACTCGGAAACGTCAGGTAGTTTCGGAAATTTCAAAATTTTCACGTGAAACTTCACCCTTGGGGGTGGAAGCGTAAAAGCCTGCCTTTCTACATGGAGCATTGTAGAAACGAGACTGCGATCTGGTCGGAGCTAATAGGGTGGTGCAGACACCTCGCAATTTGGCTAATGGTGCAGCCTCGATAACGTAACAACGCTGCGAGTCCTTATCGATAAGGCTACCAACTTGCCGCGGGTAGGGTATTTGCAAAATTTCTCGAAGCTGAACTTTTTGACGTTCATCCAGTGTATCGAGTTTATACGATCTATTTTTCACAAAGTTGTTCTCCTATAGCTTTTATAAATAATCTCGAGTGTTTTCGTGTACGAAAAAACATCCAGAAACAACGTTCCTTTCACAGTAAAAAAATGTTTTTACTAAAATAGAAGAACTTACCAATCCGGGATTTGGTAGAAGAATGATCTAATAAGCTAGTGGATTCTATAGGTAATTGAAAGACGAAAGATTCATGGAAAAGTCACTCAATTAGAGTATATAATGCAAGAGGAAAAAAAAACAACAGAAGAAAATATTCGTATTACACATCTAGGGAGGTATGATTCATTTTTATAGACGTACGAGGAGGTTTACAGCAAAATTAATAATCATTGAACAAATCTTTCAACAAAATTGAGGATCAGCTTGCCTCAAAATTGTTATCTTAAATTTTCAGTCTCTAGAAATAAAGGACGTTTTTTTTTGCCCGTTTCGATCGAAAGGTTGAGCTTTTTACGAAGGTTATTACCCAAAACATATAGGCCCTCCTCGTTGATTCGTCATTATATCGAAGGCCGGAAACGTTTATCCGCACGTCTTGTTAGCTTAATCGCCGAGTGCAGCTTTTATCCTCCTCGAATTATTTTCGCAATTTTGATCCACAGCCTGCAAAAAAGAGTGATTTCTCGTCTCAACGAGGCCTTTAAATGTGTATTCTGTTCCTCGAAGTCACAGAACACGTTTTAGAATTGTATTTAAGACAATCAGACAATAACGTTATCATTCAGAACAGTAGAACTTTCCCAAATATCTCACCTGACTAAATTTGAGCACACCCAACTTTACCCAACCCAACCCGAAATAATTTGATCAATTTCGAAGATACTTCTAAACCTTTCCTCGATTCGTGCGAATTTTAAACTTAAAAACAAATCTGGAACTCAAGTTATCAAACGAAAATTTATATAATGACAGGCACGTTTCTGAAACTCATACACAACCAAAAAAACAGCATAAAACTTCTCTTAGGTTGTGGACTATCGTCGACCTCGGGTGAAGCCCGCGGGAGGAAGCAAGTTGTTAATAATAACGCACTTAGATCGAGAGTATAGCCAACGGCGTTTACGAAGAAAGCGCGCCTGCGACTTCCGCTCATCTCTGATTGCGACAAGCGAGCGAAATTGTAGGAAACGCTAGAAACCGACAGAGCAGGGAATCGAGGCTCTGTGATTAGGCGGGACCTCCTTGGAAATTCCTCAGGCCGAATCCATCCCAAGGCGAGCCGAGCCGGTTCCTCTACCTACAAGGCTAGCCTCCATCCTAGAAATCATTTCTGCGGCGTTCAGCCCGGTTCTTATAGCGCCGCAGACTTTCACACGGAAACAAACGAGCCTCCGTTTCTTCTTATTTGACAAAAAAACCCGTCCCTCGGTTGGCGGCGCGGCCTTAGACTTTCGAGAGCGAGAGAAAAACTCGGACTTTGTTGCGCCGCCTTTCGCACGCGGAAGGCCGCGATTCGAAATTCAGTGGATTCTTCCTAAAGGGCTTCCTGTTTCACCTTCGCGTAATTTGCGGTTGATTTACGGATCTGGGACTATTTTTGGAAGCTGCCAGAAAGTTTGTGGGAATTTAGAGTTCTTATTGGATGGTCAATCTGGGCCTATTTCCTATGAGTATGTATTTTTACGAATTTCTCTAGTGGCGTTCAAAAAATCATAGAAAACCGATGTTTTTTCCGGTTTTTCTTGGTTTTTTTGGAAAAACGATATTGAAAACGTCGGAATGGTCAAAATTGGAAAATTTTTTATAATCATACAAAATTGTGAATTCTCAAAAATCGTGAACTTCTTTGACGTATGAAGACTTCATAATCCTCAACGTTTTCCAGTTATTCAATATTTTTGAATTTCTAGAAAATTTAGAATTTGTCAAGGATTTTTCAACATTTTATGATTTTGCGTATTTCGAAATATTTTCCATACTTTATGGATTCATAGAATTTTACAATGATCCAGAAATTCTACAACATTTTCATGATTTTTCAAACTTTTCGGAATTTTCAAATTTATCAAATGATTCGAAATTTTCAAATTTTGATTACTTTTTTCATATCTTTCAATCATTTTCCGTATTCCAATGACTGTATTTTGTTCTTCCAATTTTACAATATTTCAGGTCTATTTTTTATTCTGTTTCTTAATTTTCGATTATTTTTAGTCATTTTCATGATTTTCAATTTTTTTGAAATTAAATTTTCCGACAAAAAACTGACTAATTTTTTGTTTCGCCCCGTTTATTTCAGCTTAATCTTTTAAAATTCAGACTTTTTGGAGATCGGGTTCTTGAAAAAACCGTGAAAAACCAATCACTGGTCTTCTACAGATTTTCCATGTTGTCAGGGTTGTCGAAAGCCTCAAAATTGTAGTCAATTGGATTTTCATCACGTAACTTAAATCATAATACAATACATCTTCTATGAACTCGAAATCTCAGCGTGAGATTTGAACACTCCCCGTACTTTCATTGCTGCATCTTCGGAAAAAATTCGAAATAATAGTCTACTGAAAAGCAGGCACCAATTTTCCAAGGTTGCGGAGGTCGAAAAAGACGACTTCCTTTCCATCGTTCAGTCACGACGCCACTTCCTCCTTCCGTATTTCTCGCTGAATCTTTCCTTTCGAAACGTTAATTAAGTGCGCTCCCTCTGGCTCTTCGCGCCCCTCGTTAATGCCGTCGTCGTTCAAGCTTCTCTATTCTCCTCTCTTTCCAGCCTCGACCTAGCCCTCGTTCCTTGAGAGCCTTCCGAAAACCGAGACCTAGCTCATTTTTACACTTTTTTGCATCCCGCCTCCAGGAATAATTTACGGATGATATTACCCTAAATCAGTTATTATCAGATTACAAAGTCAAGCTCCGAAATAATAAGTAATCTATGAAAGAAAAAAATATATATTAAAACTACGTATTTTTAACCTCAAAGTGGTTGAAAATATACGTAAATGATGTAAGTCCATACTAGTAATTTTCATAGAGAAGAAAAGTTACACATTTTTCCATTACATTTTTCCAAACATCACATCTAATGAAACGTTTCGAAAAAAATGAGTAGATAGCGGCCTTGTTAGACCTGACCACTATATTTCTCTCCTTGAATGAGCCTGAAAAACTAAAGGCGCCGAAAGGTACAAAACGAAATTAGCTTTTTACAGCGGCGCTTTGTGCACGACCTTTGTAGCACGATGCAGCAACTATCTACTATGCAAATCGGCGCTGCGGGCGAAAGCCTTTTGCACCGCTCCCTCAGCCCGAGCAAAGTGCGAAAGCTCCAAAAGTTTCTTGCGGTGGTGGCGGCACACGCGTTTCACAGGGCTCTTCTATCGGCGTCGAACAAGAAAGCCTGATTTTAGCACGGCTGCGCCACGTACTCGGGGCTTCCGCTAAAACGTATCTCACGATCGAATTCGGCGTCAGACAACGTTTCTGCTGTTCATTGCAACATCCAAAACCGCGTTGCCCATGTCCGAGGTGTCATCAGAAATTCCATTTCGGATCATGTTGTATCAGTCTTCCTATTTCTAAAAGTTTGATGGAAAATCGAAGAGTTTAAAATATTAATTCCCAAATTTGGGTGACCCCCCTTACGAAAATTGCCCTCAACTTGAGGGTTTACTCTCAACTTATTACGTGTAAGGGAATTTTCGGTGTGATTTTTGTTGAGTAAGATGCGTGGCTTTTCCCGGAGTAAGCGTCTCGAGGAAAAGCCACGTCTTTCTCATTAAGCGAGATGAAGAAAGTAGCGGAAATTTGGTCCGACGCCCCCGGGAGCCGACGTCACAATTTTCCCGAGGGAATATTTGGGTAGAACGTAACTCATTACGCGCCGTCACTTGGGGTTGCAGCGTTAAAAGATCTAGTCTCGATGACGCTGCGGCAACGCTTTCCGAATTGGTCAACATCTCTCAAAACGATACCCTACAATTTTGAGAAATTATTAGAGCTTCTATCTAATGATACTCGGATCAAATTCTTCACTCCGAGATCATGTTGGAAGTTGCATGAAATTATACGTTTATGGTTACTTGGAGCTCAAATGTTATCATATACTTTAACTCCGTGTCTGAGTGACCTTACATGGAGCAGTCCTATTTCTATTTCTTCATCCCGAAAATTTGCTTTATTTCAAAATAATTCAAGGTTTTTAATTTTTTATGTATTTTCAACTAATCAATCCGACTAACTTAATAATTTCAACTTCTGAATCCCTCTGGACCTTTTTGCAAACGTTCTATACGTGAATGTATAGAAATTGTTGGGAATTAATGGGAGTTGACTAGCAATCATTGGAAATTGATGAAAACGAATGAAATCTAATGAAAATTTATAGAATTGATAAAAATCTATGGTGATTAATGAGCATTGATAGAATAAGTCGATAACAATTAATGGGAATTAATAAGAATCGAGGGGAATTGATGGGAATTTCTAGGAATACATAAGAATTGATCAAAATCAATGGAAATTGATGAGAATCGATCGAAATTAAAAGAAAGCAATATAAATTGATGGGAGTCGATGGGAATAAATATAAATTGATGGCAATCAATAGGAATTGACGGGAACCAATGGTCATTGGTAGGAATGAATAGAAATGAATGGGAGTTGATGGGAGTTGATGGAAATCAATGGGAATCAATAAGAATTAATAGTAATTGATCGTCATCGATGGGAATAGATGGTAGTTAATGGAAATTGATGGAAATCGATAGGAATTTATGGGAGTTGGTGCATGGGAATCGATAAAAATTGATGGGAATAATTGTATAGGGAGACAACTTTCTGTCAAGGAATTTCTTGTTCAGCTCGACCTGTGAATCATGTTTTTATGAACGCATGCACTTACGAACTTGAGCTTAATTTTAAAAAACCTCGAAAAATCGGAGGAGACGAAATCCCAAATGAAAATGTACTTCGGTGCACCCTGTATAAGGGTATATAGGCGAGCTCTATAGCAGATAGGTTGAAGAACGCGCTGGCGAACGGTCGAGGGATGCATTAATCATTTCCATGGCTCCGTAGCTTGCGCCACGGCTTTACGTGTACCCATCTCGGCTCTGCGCCGAACGAGCAGAAATACGCTCTAGGGTGCAAGGTAAAATAAATAGTCTGCCGCGTGTTGCTGCCGTAAAGGCTTCGTTTCTTCTTCTTTTTCCTCTTCTTCTTCTCTCTACTAATTCCCTCCTCCCTCTTCTTTTACCTTCATCACTTGCCAAAACGCTCAAACTGTGCGGCTATTACAACTCGCTCATTTCCATTACTCCCAAAATTTCAGCGGAGCAAATGGCCCTTTCTATACGTATTCCACGCTTTTCGAAACATCAGGTTTAGATGTACTGAGGGTAGAGACGATAGATGTCTTCATTCATATACATGCGGAAGTTTGAACATTATGATATAGTGTTTTGATTGGTATCATGAATTAGATTATTATGATTATAGATTATATGTGGGACAGTATCATATATTGAAGTTTTTGAATTTTTGGGGACTGAGATTTTTTTGTAGAACACGGGAGAATTTATCGAAATTCCACAGAATATTAGTCAATTGGTGAACTGACCCAAAAATTATTTAGTCTTCTTGAGAGTACTCTAGAATTTTTGAAGGATTTTGAAGTTCAAAAGTACTTGAGTTTTTGAATTTCCTGAGTTTTGAAAATTTGGTACGTTTTAAGGAGATTTCGGAATTCTGAGGTTTAGAAGAATTTGGAATAAATCAAAAGTTAAAGAGAGTTTCGGAAATTTTTGAAATTTTGGAGTTGTAAAGTTTCGTAATTGGTCAAGTTTAGGGAAATGATGGAATTTTTAAATGATTCCAAATTTTGAAGCTTAGAAATCTTGAAATTGGTGAAGTTCTGACGAATTTCGAATTCATTTGATCCTTAATGAAAAACTTCGGAATTTTGAAAATTTTTTAGAAACTTTCGAAATTTCTGAAACTTCTCAACTTCTAAATGCTTCGAAATTTTGACGTTTATCACAATTTTCTTGAAAACTTGACATACTTCGAAATTTTTGTGTTTCTGAACTTCGACATTATTCAAAACTTCCATAATTTTCAAAACTTGACGAATTCTGAACATCACAGTGTAAAAACTTCAAAACTCTTCCAAATGTTCCAAACTTTAGAATTTCGAAATTTCAAGAACTTCGAATATTTAGAAATTTTCGAAACTCCAACGCACCCAAACTTTTCAGATTCTTGAAGCTTCTAAGCTATAAAACTCAAAAAAATCGTTGAAATTTCAAACATTCTGCCATGTCCATAACTTTCCAAATTCCAAACCTTGAGATCTTTTCAACTTCGAAATCATTTAAACCCTCAAAATTGTCAAAAATGTCGAAATTGTAGCACTCAATAAATTTCAAAAACGTCCGAAATTTCTGAAAGTGCCAGAATTCAAGATTATTTAACAAACCGCAGAAGATTTTGTCAACTTTAAATATTTCATGGAATTTTTGAAATTTATTTAACTTTTAGAAATGATATGAAATGGATCACAGAAATGTGATCTGAATTCAATCCGTCGTACCAAAAGAGCATCGATTTCCTGACAAAGACGTTGCAAAGTCGTTTTTTCCATTTTTTATAATTTCATGTGAGATTTGATTTTAAAAAATCATGTAATTTAGCCTCAAATTGTTATTTTCCACAAGTTATATACTACGTGTAGAGTATTGCGTACATGATTTTATCATTCAGCTGTTCATAAATGGTGCTAACATTGAAAACTATACTATTTAACGAAATTGCTCATTCCTGATATAAATGACATCCATCCAATTCTTCGTTTACATTGTTAATACTTATAAATTTTCACTTCTACGACATTTTATTAAGGATCATAAATTCCAACTAAAAGCATTCGATAGATGTTATGTTATGCAATTTAATATTATTAACAATGAGATATGATTAACAGTACCATAATAATTGTTAACTCTTGAACTATTTTTGAACATCTCACAACCAAATCGTGAGATAAACTTGAAACGATCTGTAAATAGACCAAAATGATAATCATACACTGAATTCAATGACTCATTCAACCGAATATCACTCGAAATGATGAAAAATCATCACGTCGAAAAAATCTGCAATTCACAAAAGTTTCAACTTCTTCGTCAGGATTCGTGCATTCGCAATACAATTGATACTCTCTCCGCTGCAAAAGCATAAAAAGGTTCCATGCTATTATAGCCGGAGTTTTCTCTCCGTGCAGCGAGGGAATAACTAATAAGCGTTGGATTTGTACGGGGCGATATCTCAAACGACATAGCGCGGCGGCGGCGATATCTCGCAGGTGGCGGCGGTTCGGATCGTGTGTCGGAGTAATCCCCCGGGGAAAGCACTGGCAGGCGTTAACCTCCCTCGCTCCGAGGGAAAGAAAGCGTTCGGTCGAGAAATATCTCCCGCGACGCGCTTACACTTCGCCTCCTTCCGTGGTCGCTCTCATCTCGAAAAACGATTCCACCACGAAACACTTTTCTCGCCACTCCTGTTCAAATATGAAAAAATGCGAGAGCAAAGTTTCGCTCGCGAGTCGCATTTTTTTTCTTGCTGGAGATTTCAAGAAACATTTGGTGATGAAACTTACAAGGCATGACAAAAAATAATAGGGATTTAATAAGGGAGAGAGGATTTACAGAATTGAATGCTGATGAACTTTCTTTAAATTTCGTATGATTTGGAATAGTGATTATAAACTTTCGTGATAACTTAAAAAATTAGAATGAATCAATGCCAATTAACGAGAATTTCCAAAAACGCGGTTCACCCACCGAAATTAGACCGGAAAGAGACACGCGAAATTTTCACCGTGGCGTCAACAAAACCGTCCAATCGAGATAACGCAAAAAACGACTCGACCAGAAATACCATCCCGCTCTATTTTTCCTCTACGAGCCAAAAGCGGACTCGAGAGGCAAAAAAAGCCTGGCAGAAAAAAGCGGGCTGCGATATTCCGGAGATTTCCCGGTTTTCGACCCTAGCTCTTGAGCCGTGACACGAGCCGTAAAAGTCAGGGGATGGCTGGGGGGGGCGGGGATGGAAAACAATGCCGGACTCCCCTCCGGGAGGTCACGCGCTCTAGAAATTCCTGACCAATACATGAACTTCCTTTCGGGAATGATGTCGGTCTCTTTATTACTCCACGCTGCGTGCTTTCACCCTGTCGAACTTCCGATCATTAAATAATCATTCGAGCAAATCATCAAATGATTCAACTGAGTCATTGAATGATCAAATCCCAAGTTTACAGTCAGTCACTAAAAAATCATCACGTTTCCCATAAATACATCAAACATTTTCACATTTTCCTCATTTAGATTTTTCAGCAATTGGAAATCCATCCATCAGAAATCCTCAATTTCCATCTACTTCGTAAGTCATGTTCTCAAACTTTGGGCAGTTACTTAAAAACGAATAATCTGTACTTACAATGGATTCTCGAAAAAATAATGCTCGATTACTTTCACTCAAAAAGTAACACATTATATAAAGTCTGTAATAATTTTTGCGTAACGACCTCAAAAAACCTATCCGCAACTGTAAAACGCTACCATCAAGGTCCGCACAATCCAAACAAAAAAACCCCCTCCTTCATCCCAAAAATAACCGACGACAACAATTAAAATTCTCCCGTAAAACCGCTCCTTTCTCATGACGGATGAGCCCTCGGCAGTACATCAAAAGTGTTGCCAAAAATCGAGCCCTCGGCGAGCTGCGCACTTTCATCCCGCTCTTTTTGATCAATTACCGCCCATCCCGGCCCTGCCGTCATCCCCCAACCCGCGCCCATTAATCCGCAAGTTCCCTTCCCTTCGGCTCCTCATTAATTGCACTTATACCCCCCCCCCCTACCCCACCCTCAGCCTCGTCAGCGTCAGCCGCACGCCGTCATATTTATATCCGCTCCGTGTATTCCACGAGGCGCGTGCTAGAGCGCTAGAATATTGATATGTAAATATAGCCCTGTGCACGCGGCGGTGGTTAGGCACGAGAAACGGTCGGGGGTGGTGAGGTGGGCGAAGGGGGGTGAGTGGGATTTCGCGCTAGCAGGTTAACGAGCTGCTCGCGGTGGTCCGCCAGATAGAACGAAACGAACGCGTAACGAGCGTGGGAGCGAGATAAAGATAGAGAAGGAAAAAGAGAGGACAAAGATAAAGCCGGGGGGACGGAAGAGAGAGAGGGGAACAAAGCGACGCGCTGTGGTGTGCGGTGCCGGGGGTTGGGGTGGCTTCGGTACGAGCGGGCGTGCTGCGAGAAGCGTGCCGACCGAGGGATGAGAGTTTTCCTCGGCCCGGGAAACTATTGTCCCGCGGTAAAAGCGCGAAAAATGCGGCTTAAATCGGCGGCTGGTCGTAGCTACTTGCATCCGGCTCGAAGGACCATGACGGGTAGAGGCCTTTTCTTTTAGAGAGGTGGATTTTTTTTATCTCCGCATTCGGAGATGCACGAAGCGACATGTTTTAGCGAGCGCGGACAACGGGAGATCCGTGGCGTGCAGGGACATGCCCAGCGGACACAGAATGGAACGGGGTGAACACCGAGAGGGCGGGAGCGGCGGTGAAGGGGCGGCGGGGGTGGCAGCGGCAGGGTGAAACGAGGGTGAGAGGCGCGTTTCAGCCGGAGAAATATGATGCGTTAACGTATGCGTGTGCTCGGGGGCTCGTCTGTGTGGGTGGAAGGATCCGAGGACTCGAAGGATATCTTTTATGGGATGGAAGGGTGGCGGGCGGCTTAGCCAGGCTGGCACGTCCTCGACTGCTGTGTACGTACTACTCTTTCTGCTCCTCCACCTCCTGACTATTCTCGGCTCTCGTCCACTCAGCTTCTTCTTCTCGCTTCTTCTCTTTCTCGGGTTGTCTCTGTTCAGCTATCTCTGCGCTCGCGAAACGAGGCCGCAAATAAGACGCGAAAGTCATCTCCTCGCAGAACAGCGAGGACCACTCGATCGGGGAATTATGTGCATGAAGGGGGTAGCGAGGTGTTTTTTGGGGAACGTATGGTTTTCGTTGGGGAAGTCGGGGTTTGGGGTTGTTTCGGGGTGGGTGTACGTGGTTCGTCTGTTTATGGGGGGAAGATTATTTTAAGTTAGGATTTTGGGTGATGAAGTGAGAAAAAATGTTAGTGGCTATTCGAAATTGATGAAAGTTCTTGGGAATATGGAATGTGTGGAATATTGCCTGGAAATTTACGAATATTTTTCAGTTTCCGAAAAGTTTTCGGAAAATTTATCAATGGAGAATGAAAGGAAACCCAATGAAAAATCAATGTAGTTTTATCAATGGTAAACGAATGAAAAAAATTCCCATTGGCCAAAATACCAATGAGTCAATGGAGATTGAATGGAATCCTGAACTCAATGGTAATTTTCAATGAAAATTGAATGGAACGTTTTTCTGCGGAAAGACTTGTCCGGAACTTCTGCGAAATTGTTCACCATTGTATCGAACACTTATAATTTGCCTTCTGCACAAATTTTTACCGGCATATGTAATGAGACGACAAGTTTGATTTTTCCACTGAGCTCCGTTCATAGATTTTGTTTCATTTGAACACGAATTGTTTTCCATGACATAGCCGTATTTCTGTTAGTTGTAATATTGCACCATGTCGATTTTCAGTATAGAAAGAATATGGTTACAAGTTAATCGATCTCCTTGAAAACGGAATAATCCCTCTCCTCTCGGAAGGAAGGATTCCCCAGTTGTACTTTCTCGATGTTCCAATTGCATTACGCATGTTCACGTACGTGCACGCAAAATCGTTCCTCGATTTCTGGAACACTTTACCTTCGAGCTTGCTTTCCATAGTCTGGCGAAGAGCCGACGCCTGTCGGAGCTTTAACAACGCCATCCACTAAGAAAGTGTTATTTCAAAATCGATGAAGCTTCTATCTCCTTCCTCAGCATCAGCTATCTAGTCTTTTTCCTAGACTCTAATTTAGACCATTCCATTTAAAAATACGTCATTCAAAAAATCATCATATTTTTGTTGAATAAGATGTACATGCTTTGTATAAAAAATGTATCTATTGAGCAAGAGAATAGTCATTAGATAAATCCGGAGATAGTCAGACGTGCGTGTATTCATTGGAAGTTGTCCATATTTTGAAGAAAATTTGGACTCACTTTTGAAAATAATTCCCATACAAAGTATGCTTATACTTTTTCAAATAATATTTATCGATTAAGTTGAGTAGTCAGTAGATGAATCTTGGCATAGTCAGACATGTATTAATCGAAATCTTTAATATTACGTTCCAGAGAAAATTATATTAATCGATGAAGTAGCTAGTCAGTAGATAAATCCGAAAATAGTCAGACGTGTATTTATCGGAAATATTCTATATTTTACAGAAAATTTGGACTCGTTTCTTAATATACTTTTCGAACAAAGTATAATTATACTTTGCATAAAAATTATATTCATGGACAAAGTAAAATAGTACATCAATCCGGGAATAGTAAAACATGTATCAATCGATCTTCAATATGTATTATATTTGGAAGAAAAGCAAATAGTTAGTAGATAAATCCGGAAATAGTCAGGCATATTATATTCATTGAAAATCTTTTATATTTTGAAGAAAATTTCGATTCACTTTTAAATATAATTTTCAAGAGAAGTATGATTATACTTCGCATAAAAATTATTTTCATCGACCAAGTAGAGTATTAAGAAGATAAATCCGGGCATAGTCAGATATCTATTTATAACCAAATTTCCTACATTTCATCAACTACTTGGTTGAGCATTTGTTTGTATACTCTCTTGTTTTTCGACATTTTTCACTACATTCCTCCCATTCATTTTTTATTCAATTTTTTAAACGTTTGTTTGAATTTCATTGCCTACACTGCATTCATTTGCAGTTTAAAAGTATTAATTTCAATGAATACCGCTTTGATCATTCCAAACTGACTTTTCATCTCTCTTTCATATTCACTTTTGCATTTTCCAATTCAGGAGTCTTCTAAAATAAAATATTCATATCATTCATTTCCGATCTTTGAACTTTCGACTATAAATACTTCGACTAATAAAAACAATGTATACAATTCTATGCAAATGCAAAAACTATATTCCAATCAACCCCCAAAAATATCTCTCAAATCCAAAAAAGTCTTAAAATTTTCCCCTAGGAAGTCTCTAGACACCCCGGATATTCCACCAAAAAAAAATCCCGCCTCTGGCAACAGCGTCACCCAAAAAACGCGACGCGCGAAACGATGAAAGCAGAAAAAAGTGACTCTTGATCCGCGCGACCCGCAAGAGCGGAACGCCGCGGAGTGAGGCGAAGACACGAAAAAATGTTGAAAAGTACAGAGCGCGGGAAAAAAGTCGCGAACGAAGACGTGGTAGGAGAAGGAGGAAGTGGAGAAAAAGGGCAAAAAGAGAAACGCGACGGGTGACGTTGCACACGATCCAGGGGGTGGTTGTGGCGTGAAGGGGATGAAACGGGGGAAAAAGGCGATAGCGCTCCTGCGGCATAACGACGACGCTATAACGCGAAGCTCGGTGATTACGTACCACCTTTTCCCTCTCGCTCTTTTCCGCCCTCGGGCGGGCGTGATGGAGCTTTTTCCCTCGCACGCCCGTGCACGAGCCGGCGGGGCTTAGTTCCCGGCGACGCCAGCGCCGCGACGCCAGAAACGGACTTAACCCACCCCCTCGTTAACCTCTTACCCAGCTGCCTCCAGCCTAACCCGACCCCACGCACACAACGACGCTTTTGCGCGTCTGTGTGGGTGCAGATGATGATTCTCTCGGCTTCGTTCGAATTTAAGTGGATCGCGCGCCAAATTAATTCCCTCTGACTTACCCCGAAGAAATTCCTCTTAACGAATCCCAGAAATGATGTCTTCTTTGAGTCCTTCGATGATTTTCAGAAGGAGTTTTTTAGCTTTGGTTTGTTTTTTGAAAGGGAGAATTCAGTAGTGTCTGAATTGAGGGATAGAAGTGGTACCAAAATAAATTTGAATCAGTTTTTCGAAGAATAAAATTCGAGTGTGAATCGGGTGTTAATCTAACATACTGAAGTGTGTTATTTTGCAGTTAGTCCTAACTCAGTACAAGCTGTCTTGAATTTGTTTGAAAATTGAAATTTCTTAAACTACAGCAAACCTCGTCGTATTGTCACTATTTCCATCTCTGTCACCTGTCGTATTGTCGTATTGTAAAACCGGTTTTACAATAGGACAATACGACAGGCGACAAAGATAAAGATAGCGACAATACGACGAGTTTAACTGTACATTCGAAATAAAATGATCTTCGTAATTATTCGAAAACAACGCCTTCAAACGCATAGTGATTGGAGCGTTGTTTATTATGGTAATTCAAAACGTGGCTCGAGGGTTGATTCGAGGAAATTGGAAAATTGGGAAATTAGGAGAGTGTCGAGCGCACATAGAGCATACGTCGAGGCACGCAGCTTTGGACGTCGACTGCGGAAGGGGATGAAACAGTTGTAGCGTGTAAATTGGAGGGTCCAAGGTGCGAGAGAGAAGAGGCGATGGGGAGGGAGAGCTTGCGCGAGCTTGCGAGGTAAAACTTGAAAGGGTGTCTCGAACACGCTGGCGCTGATGCCGTAAGCGCCAGCGGTGCCTAGCAAATGGCCCAGAAGACACAGCTGTGCCCTTCCGCATCCGTCTCTCTTTAACCCTTCAACAACTCCGCGCTAATTACTTTATCGCACACGCTACAGTTTCGTGATGCGCGCCAAATTTTATTAGCCCGGAGTCGCGCCTTAGTGTCGCCGCGAGGGTCATCCGGAAGTTTGACGAACACGAAACTTCCCCTGATGAATCACCCGGGAGGCAATTTTTCGACGTTTTTCGAATGAGAATGTTGCGGATAGCTCGAGGGAACTGAAATTCTGTGAATTCAGGTTTTTCAATGATGAAAATTGTGACTTAAAATTGATCAGTCTGAATAAGCAAAGGAAAACGTGAAAATCTCCATTAAAGCCGACAATTACGAATTGTAATCACTGTAACTTTCAACGTAACTGATTCGAGTTATGGGTCCTTTGAGCTAAACTGCAGTCAATGTCGCTTTTATTGGAAATGCAATATCGCCTGGCGACGAGCATCAATGTTAACTATTTTTAATCATCGTAAAGTTTCAAACGCTGGATGGAACCAATTTTTGGCAGAGTTACTGGTCTTTTGAAGCGCATATTTGCCCGTTTGTTTACCTTCGATGAGCCCTTCAAATCTACTATCCGAATATTTGGATTCGAGAAATAATTGAAAAATGTGGGTCATTAAACATTCTAAATCTGCGTTTTTTGGACGAACCAAAGTTCCGAGGCGTTCTATTTTACTATTTCATTACGTTCGATGAGTTCTTCCAAACGACTATTTAATATCTTATTTTGGAGAATGTTTGAGATATTTTGTATTGACGTATAATTACATTATAATATTTATTAATTTGTATTGACGTATAACATATTGTGCTGCTTCGTGATTGAACCAAAGGCCCCAGCCCTCTAGTTAGGCAGTGGTTTCTCCAAATTCGATTGATCTCAGTTTTCCGTTGTTTCTGTCATTTCTCGCGTGTTTCCATGGTCGTAGATTGATTTTTGAACGACAATTCCGAAAAATTAGCCATCTGGGATATGCCGCTCCGCTGAAAATGTAGATGCTTGAGGTACATACAAGAGTTCGTGGCTCGATAAAAAATGGTCAATTCCTCAAACCCAAAAATATGATTTTTCACGATTGCAGCTATATTTGGAACAACTTTTCATTTCCACTACAATCAACTCAACTACACAAATACAGTTGATGCCTCCTGGTTAATTTCTGTGAATGTGGTCTGTAAAAAAATAAAAATTTTACGACACCCGGTAAATAAAAGTAGGTAGCGTCGAGGCTGGTAAGTGTCCGCGCGACACTCGCTGGCTGACGTGCATGTGCGATCATGCGCGCGTACCCACGACGCGCCCTGGGAACGTAATGTGCCTGCCTGCACGTTATCAGATGCAACACGCCTCGCGCGCAACGCAGATATCCGTTTTCGATCGAGCAATCAGGCCGCGCATTAAACGACCTGCGAAGCAATTTTTCTCCGCTCATTTCGCCGGGGAGATTTCACCCCGAAGGCGAATCTCCCGCAACGAAACCCATTTCCCTCTCTACACCACATTATTATTCTCGATTAATGGGAAACTGCAATGATGCAAATAGCACTTCAATTCGTTAACATCCCCTGGAAAGTATTTTAGAACCTTTATTTCGAACGATTATTTCGTTCTCTAAATTTAATTTTCGTTTTTTTGTTAGATAATTAGGGCTCTTCGGAGGATAAAGTGAGAGGAATTTTCAAGGAGGGAATTTTTCTAAATTTTCTGTAATTTTTTTCCGAAAATGTTATTTTGTTACGGAATAAAAAAAAAATGAGTGAAGATGATTCATAAGCTCATAATAGTCCTGGAATTTGTACTATACGTGCAAGAGAAAAAATTGTTGAAAGCACAACTTTTTTGGTTAAGGATTCTATAAAACGTGAGTTGTTCAAAATTCTTCCCTATTACGGAATATTTGTTGATAGTGTTTTTGAGATGAGATTTTCAAAAAATCGACACATAGACTTTAGTCACTTGGAATCTTTCCCGTAAAATCCAGATGATACACGTCAAAGGCAGCAACGCTATAAAAAAAAACGAAGGTAATTTCAATGCGTTTACTTGCAGTTGCATTCAGCATAATTAATGAATGACTATGCGCCTCGTTAAGCCTTTTAAGTACTCAAGGGGCGAAGGTTGCACTTCAAACTTAAAATTCTCTTTCCGGTCGCAAACTCCTTTGGCGTGAACCAACATGAATTCGTCATAACACAATGAGCGACTCAAAACATGATAAATAGCTTCACCCTGGTTTTCTTTACGGATATTTTTGGGTTCTTTGCGAATTTCTTTCCGCGGAATATTTTCTCTCATTATTATGCGAGACAGTTATGGCTATACGATTTCGTTTAGAGATATACATAGAAACAGGGTTTCATCTTATAAAATCGTATCTATGAAGTCAATTCGAACCAAACTATCAGGAACAGTTGGAGTCATTTTAGAAAATTATAAAAATTTTGTGAAAAAACCTAGAGAAATTTAATAGTCATCAGAAGATGCCAAAATCATGGAAAAGTCTCGACAATTGTTGTAGAGTATTAAATACTAAAAAATGAAAAATAATGAATATTAAAATGTTTCTGAATTATACTGTACTCGAAAATTCAGATAATCAGAATTTTCTCACATTTCATAAAATTTCGTCCAAAATATGACAAACACATAAAATCTTTCGTACTTGATTTGAAAGAATCCTTGAAAAACTTTGAAAGTACTAAACTTCGAACAAATTCTATTACAATACCACAAATTGATGAAATTGAAACGCTGAAACATTCCTGAGATACTATATAAAGCTCAGAACCATTAAAAAACTCACAA
The DNA here is from genome assembly GCA_030522785.1 of Platygaster equestris. Taxonomy (NCBI): domain Eukaryota; kingdom Metazoa; phylum Arthropoda; class Insecta; order Hymenoptera; family Platygastridae; genus Platygaster; species Platygaster equestris. Next base: position 46,458 of record JAPYZK010000025.1, read on the forward strand.
ACCTTTAAAATGTCATATTACATTTTCTGTTAGAGAACGTTCCGTAAGGTACAAAAAAAACGTCGGATACGAGACTTTTTGATCGAAGGATTCTCTCTGAGCGGAAGAAACGGAGCCCTTTGTTACGTAAGAAATCGTGCAAATTCTCGACAAATGCAACTTCCCTTGGCGTGTTGAAGGGAATCCAGCGCGCTGCCAATCAGTTGCTCGATATCTCTCGCGCTCGCGGAGAAAAAATACGTAACTTGATTCGATTCGTGAAATTCTTTCGAATTTCGCTTCCATCGATTTCGTATTGGGTTACTGTAACTTTTTTTCATTGCTACAGTAATTTCACTCTTACAATTACTGTATTCAATTATCTAAAGTCATTTGCCATGGAAATCACCAAGCTACAAGCCCTGAGGCTCTTCTGCAGAAGTTAATTAGATTTTCGAAAATTCGCCCATTTCGTGAATTTTGCGAATTGCAATTAATTTCAGCAAGTTTAAGGAAATTCCAAAAATTTTGAAAAACTTCTCTTTAAGACAAAATTTATCTCAAAATTCGTTGGGAAATCTAGATGATTAATTTATGATCCATAATTTCAAGTAATTCTTGATACTTTACCAGAATTGTTTCCACCACTTTAAAAAGTTATTACTCGTTTTGTAATGAAGCTCAGGTCAGTAATTTGTATTCAATTTTAACCGATCATTATCACGTTTTCATCAAATTTCGGAACGAAATGAAAAATTGAGTGAAATATTCGTGACACACCGTGTATTGAGCACTCTGGGATAGAACAAGCGCGCTCGTCTGGCGTGTCTTGAAGAAAGCCCGATTTACCCCAAAAATATTGGAGTCGCGCCACCGAATAGGGGAACGTTCAATTGCGAATTAAGGCGCTGTCACAGCTACCAAGTCGGACGCTCGCATATGCGCAATTCGGCTTATCGCTGTCATTACGCTCATTGCACCTGAAACAAATGCCGATAGTTGACATTTTTTAATTACAAACGATTCAACTATCGGCATTTGTTTCAGGTGCCATGAGCGTAGTGACAGCGATACGCCAACTTACGCCTACGCCAGGGTACGCTTTGGTAACCGTGACGGAGCCTGTAGCCATCCCAGGTATTAGGTTCGTCAACAATGCGCGTATATATGTACGTGGAATATTCCAGCAATTCACGTTGGACAAGTGCATTTTCCGTCGCATTTTTAGACGATCTATTTATTTTAAATATCTAGTATTGCACAGTATGTCAATACTTGGCGAGACCTTTAATAGGCCCAATCCATATCTGTAATCAAAGCATTTTCAGAATTTCAGTCATCCATAGACTGTGGTACTTTGGGGGCTTCAAAGAAAAACAGTCGCAATTGTGAAGATTCGGTGACGGTTTTGTGTGTGTCTTTTTCTTCTCGTTTTTCGACTTTTTCATCATTGCTCGCGTATGTTTTTGATGAAACAATGTGAAATCAACAATATTTTCCAGAAAATCAGCCGACAAATTTCGGAAATGAATGTCGTCGTGACGGCTTTGTGACGGTTTCTTTTATGGCCTTTTTTCCTCGTTTTTCGACTTTTTCATCATTGCACGAGGATTTTCTGGATGAAACAATGTGAAATCAGCAAGATTCTCTGGAAAATCAGTCAAAAAATTTCGGAAATGAGAACCGTTACATCTGTGTCGGTTTTGTGACGGTTTTTTTCCTGAGCTTTTTTTTCACGTTTTCCGCTTATTTCATCATTGCGCGCGTATTTTTGGATGGAACAATGTGAGATAATCAAGATCTTTCCGAAAATCAGCCGAAAAATTTTGGAAATGAAAATCGTCACATTTGTGACGGTTTTGTGAAGGTTTTTTTCATGCCTTTTTTACTCATTTCTCGACTTTTATATCATTGCGCGAGTTTTTTTTGCATGTAACAATGTAAATCGACAAGATACTTCAGATAATCAGCCGAGAAATGTCGGAAATGAAAATCGTTACATCTGTGATAGTTCTGTGACGGTTTTTTTTATGACTATTTTTTCTCGTTTTTCGACTTCTCTTTTTTCTACAACTTCTTGTCGTCGACTTCTATATGATGGCGCAAGAGTTTTTTGGATTCAGCAGTGTTATACCAACAACACTATTCCTAAAATTAGCCACAAAATTTCAGTCATTTATCCACTGTAGTACTTTTGGGGCTTGGATGAAAACAGTCACAATTGTGACGATTCTGTGACGGTTTTTTGTTCGCTTTCTGTTCTAGTTTTTCGACTCCTTTATAATGGCGCGGGTATCTTTAGGATAAAGTAGTGTTACATCACAACATTTTTTTCAAAAATGAAGGCGCTGTCACAGCTACCAAGGCGTACGCTTGTGTAGGCTCAAGTCGGCGTATCACTACACTCATTGCCCCTGAAACAAATGCCGATCCGTGAATTTTCCACATTACAAACGATTCAACTATCGGCATTTATTTCAGGCGCAATGAGCGTAGTGATAGCGATACGCCGACTTGCGCCTACGCCAGCGTACGCTCTGGTAGCTATGGCAGCGCCTTTAGCGTGCGATGCGGAGTGAGATCAAGGAGACGCCCACTCGAATAATAAAACAAAAGCACCTGCTTTTTTCTCACTCGTTCCAACACCCGAAAATGCACATCAATCATAAGTTCGTGCAGACTCAACACGTTACTTTTATCGACGGACGTGACGATCACATTTAATTTTTCAATAGGGCTGTAACCATGGCTTAGTTACTTTTTCGCAATTATAAATTGTGTATTTCACAATAATACCCAGTTTAGTTATTGCAAAATCTCTAAAGATGAGATCTTTGAAAATTTCAAGATTTTCCAATTTCGGAATAAAGTAAGTACGATCACGAAAAATATAAGTACAAATACTTTCAATTTTTCCAAGTCATCTACGATAAATTCTGAAAATTCAACAACTTGTAAATCAAAATAATTTTTGAATTTTTTGGCTATAAACTTCACCAATCTCGATTCCGAATCTTCTCAGAAATCCCACAAAATACATTTTTTCGTATTTATTCTCCAATTCGCATTTCTTATGATTGTAGTTCCTTGTCATTTTATTTGTTGTACTTCTTCCATTCTGACTCCAAATTCTCAATTCGCCTTATATTCATCGCAATTTTCCATTACTTAATAGTCGCTTGGGGATAAAAGCGACTCGGGAATCGTAGAAAGGGCTGACCGATCGACGGAATCGCGAAGAGGCGACGTAATAGATGCGGAATATCGAGGGCTCTGCAAACGTGAGTGGCAAAGGAGACGAAGGGAAGAGAAGAGGATGCGATCGGCGAAGCACGCCGTGCGTGATAAATAACCCGAGCATGCTTCTCCACTCGTCCTCCTCTCTCACTCTCTTGCTCTCGCGGTCTGTGAGTTCCGTGGCGCGTCATGCTCACTCACGCTCACTTTTCAACCTGGATCGCTCGAGCCTCGAGCCTTTGCGCTTTCGTATATACGTATATACACAGGGTCCTCCATAAAGTGCTCGTCCTAATCTTCGCCGAGCTCGGGGAATCATTCCCATTCGTATCTTGGCTGGCTTTTTCTCTTTCATCGTTTCGAGGGTTTTTTGTAACGTGAGGTAGAAGAAGGCGTTTTGGGAAGGTTGCTAAATGACTGGACCTTGGACACCTGAGGGTCGTTCGCATATTACGTCATTATTTTTTTCCCTTTGTTTTTTGGATTTCTTCTTTTTATGTGATTCAGCATAATTATTGGGATCCCCTGACACGAAGATGATGTGGTTGTCAAAATTCATGGAGTTATTAAATGGTGTATTTCTTAACGTGTGCCAAAGGTGCTTTTTTACGGACGTGTTTACAAGACGAGTAAAAGACTAATTTCGCAATCACGTTTGTTGAAAAGGTTTTTTGCACGAGTTGAGAACTATATTTTTCCTCACAAGTGAATAAAATCGCATTTTCATCACGAGCGAGGAAAAAACATATGCGTTATGTTCTTTTTCATATTGTGAGGTTGAACGACATTTTGAAATGATTTTTGAATCATTTATAATCTTGTCTAATTTTAAAACATTTTTGTATTTTCAGGTAGGTGGGAGAAAATGATCGCCTGCTTTTAAAATCTATGAGTTTTCTCGGGGATGGTGGCCAATTACACTACAGAAGTTGAAAATTCTGGTAAGTGCATTTTATGTAAATTTTGAAAATTCTTTGAATTTTCTCAGATGAATTATTCAAAATTCCCAACACTCTTCAAAATGCACAAAAACTTCATAATATCATCAAATACGCTGAAACATTCTCAGAAATACCCATGAATTATCCAAAATGTTAATAAAAGCTCCCAACAAAAGTAATTAAATTTTCTGAAATTCTTCGAAGTTTCAGGTATAGATAACATGGACTCCAATATTGTAGGTTTTTTCCAATTCTAAAAATCCTAGTAAAGATGAGCAAAATTTATGAAAATTCTATTATTTTCCACAACACCCTTCAAATATTTCAGAAATCTATCAAAATTAGTTATTTGTTTCTCGAAGTTATAAATATGCCAACACGCCCGACAATTTTGAAAAAACTCCCAAAAATGACTCGAAATTCTCAAAGGAAATACAATCAAGTTATGCTAGGTCTAGTTATTAGGTCAACAAAACTCACACTAATTAGACCAGATTATTTGATACAAAAATCGTTCCAATAAAAACTGCCTAATCGAATTGCGTCTCAAAGGCACCTAATTTTCCAAGCACCAACGTACTTCCGAACTTCATGATTCGATAATTCTCATAAAAAATTCCCATGCAAATTCTCGCAAGAATTCCTCCTCCCTGGGAAGAAATTGCTCCAGCGGACTTGACTATCGCGGAAAAATGCGCCGCCACAGGCGCTGGGAAAAAGTAGAAGAAAAAAAAAGATCCGGAATTCGCGTCACTGGCGTTTTCGTCAAAGTTCCGAGTCACCGATCAGTCGCTGAGCTTCTCGGTGAGTGCTTGCGTCGCGTTCTTTTTCACGAGGAATTTCTCGTTGGTCGAGGTCGGATAAGAATGGTCGGGAAAAAAAGGGAAAAAAGTTGGAAAGAAAGAAAGAGCAAAAGCGGAGGTGGTGGCAACCTCGATAATACCCGAGGGTGGTCTCGAGTCTCCTTGCTCCGACTGCTCTGAGAGAAGAGAGTAAGCAACAGTGGCGGATCTACGGGGGAGGTTTTGGGTCTTGAGTTCCATGATCATGAAGAATATATTTTACTGGATTATTCAGTGTTCGAATTCTGAATCAGTTGTGAATCGAACATTTGATTTTGAACCTTATTGTGGACACAGAAGGTTCTATTTTGATTTTTTTTTTTAGAATTAAAGTGTTTTAGCATTTTTGGAAGTACGAAAAATTGTCAGGAACAATATTGTTGAAGAAAAAAAATTGATTTTCATATCATTTTTTAAAATGGGGGAATTTCATTTCTTATTTTAAATTTAGGTAATATACTTTTCGGCAAGATAAGATACTTTGCTAATAGTTTATTGTTTAAAATTTTTGAATTAAAAAAAATTTCTCGGAAGTTTCAGAACTCTCCGACACTTCACGAAATTTTTTCAAATTTACAATATTCAATGAAAAATAACTACGACTTTCCAAAAATTCTACGAATTTATCATGATTCAAAGCAATTTCTATACATCCTTATAACACTGCAAAAAACTCAAAATTTGAAAATTCCAAACAGTTTGCGAAAATTCAAGTACTTCAACCCTTTTTATTATTCTTCAGAATTTTCTCTTCATAAACTCTTCAAAATCACTTAAAATTCTTCTGATGTGAAAATTGCTTTTCCTCACTCATCAAGTTTTCCAAAAATGTCCTTTATTTTCAAAAACCATCCAAAATTCCTCCAAGAGCTCAGTTTTGATCTATATAAATATAGCTTACATAAACATCCAAAACATTCCTTTCCCCCTCCTTCCCCGAGAAAAAAATCCAAGATCCGCCACTGGAAAGCAACCTGGATCGATGCTACTGGCTGGGAAGGTCTTTCCGAAGGGAAACCGATAGCGCGGCAAACTGCGAGATCCTCCAGCCATCGGACGTCCGTCGATTGCTGACGACCTTTCGCACAAGCTTAACGTCCTACCAAGCACGTACCTTCCTCTTATTCCTTTTTTTTCTTGCTCTCTCTTTTCCTCCCAACCCGCTATAATGTCTTACTCCTACGGATCACGTTCCCGCAGTTCTCTCACGAGGATGTAGTCCTCTAGGAATTTATCCTACTTCTTTTCTTAAATTATTCTGAGTCCTTCATATAATATGACTACATTTTTCTTTTGGTTTCATCAGAAAAGTCATCAGAACTTTTCTCATTTTTTCAAAAAAAGTAAGTTTTTCTTCAATTTTTGGCTTATGTGATATTTTGAGATATTCTGTGAAATCATTTACAATTTATTGATTTTCTCGTTGACTATGGAACCACGAAATTCACGATAGTTTTCAAAGTCTCCAAAAATACGTTAAACCAATAAGGGAAAAATACATGTTAATTCCTGTCGCGATTTACCCATCAATTAATCCGATGTAATTGAAACTCTACGAAAATTATGTAGATTGGCGTCGTTAATTTCCGTTTGATTCGAATATAATCGAATCGCCAGCTCTTTTTGTTCCGGCTTTGGCGTGAAATCGTCACACGCAAAAGTTTAGAGTGCAATCGAGCTTTTTACAGGGGAAACTCATTTTCCGCGCTGTTTCCGAAGCACAGAGAGAGAGATGGAGAGTGGAGAAGTCGTTGGGCAACATTCGATTGCTAAATTGAAATGACTTTTTGGTTGTTATCGTACACTCGCGCGACACTCATTTCCCATCAAAGTGGCCCTTTCGGTACCGCTTTCCAGTGTTGGATCTAGGTTTTTTTTAAGGTTTTTTTTTATGCACTTTTATACGCATATTTGTGGAACTCGTCAGGACCAATATTCTAGAGGATTTTGAAATAGTTTTGGAAAATGGAGAATCCTGGATGATCCTTGAAATTTTATATGAATCCCTTTGACTTATGGAAGTTTTCCTACATTGTTTAATTATTCTTGAAAACGTCTGGCATTCGTAGGATTAGACCAAAGTGCTTCGAAACATTATTCATACTATATTGTTCATGAATATTGGACTTAAAGGGGGTGGTTGTTCGTAATTAAATATGGATCCTCACGATGCAAACTCTTTGATCTTCGCAATTGACCTTATGCAAGGGCTCCCTTCGTGACCTAATTATTAATGGTGTCATCGGCAATCAATTTCTCGATTATATTACGCAATTCATGATTCTGCAGTTTCGAACTTTCTATTTTCATTCAATCGGGAATTACATGATTTCTCTGATTTTTCGAAATTTTTCCAAAACACTGGAAAATTGGCACAAATTCCAGTATTGCCGAAAATACATAGTTAATTTTCTTGAAAATTTTCGGAAACACCTAAAAATTCAAAGTGAAAGTCGCGATATCAAAAACCGCAAGAAGTTTTCAAATATCTCAAAAATGGAAATTTTCAAATATTTCTCCTGATTCGTACTGAAATTCCGTAATACAGGATAAATATTTCTTCATATTTTCAAATAAATTGCTGTAAAATATAAGATGATCATTATCATCGTAAAATATCCAATATTGGGCTTTTTTACACAAAACCACTTCAACACCTCGATTTTGCCTATTCCATGCCGGACCATATCCGGGTATACTACTAAATAACTTTGAACAAATTATATTATTAACATATCAACTCATACATCTACTTTCTTCACACGTGACCCAGGTCTGACCATATCGAATTATACTACATTATAATCCTCCTCACAAAGTTGATTTATACTACTGATAAAATTGTACATAAGATGTGTCTGACCGTGTCAACTTATACTACTGATTTTCTTACGCCATACCCTACCCCGAAAAACAGCAAGTAGCGTCCCATCTAAAATAAAATCGAAAAGAGATAGTTTTCCTCGCAAGAATACCCAGCATGCATTTTTTATTGAAAAGATAATTTATCTTCCTTTCTAATGATGATTTTCCATTAGTGCATGAAAAATGCACGTGTTCGGGCTCGGCGAAATGTCAGTCGGCACGTCGAGGCGGCGCGATCGAAAAAAGTATCAGAAAATCTTCGGATCGATAGATGCTCTAAAGCCCGAGAAAAGTCCGATGCCGCTCTCACGGAGCATCGTGGCGAAAGGATAGGAATAGAAACCGGAGATGCCGTGTGAAGGAAAAAGAAAAAAGGAGATGAAAGAAAAAGTGGCACGAGTGCTGTGCCACGTACTGGGTGTAGAGTTTTGTAAATCGTTTGGGCGATGAAAAATCAAATAGGTGCAAAGCTCATGTTGGAAAATCATTTTTTTTTTTTTTTTTTTCTTTTTTTTTTCTTTTTTGTCTTTGCCCCCTTTCCTTTTTTTCGCTTTTTTCTTTTCTCTGGCACCTTCTTTTTTTGTTTTTAGATGTTCTCGTAAATACGAATTCATAGTGGTTTTGAAAATTTTTCTAGTAGTATGTAGGTATATTATGGAATCCATGAAATTTGAGCGTCTGGATTTAAAATTTTGGTGAGATGTTTTTTCCAATTTTTGTCTAATGCTATATTTGAGGTTTTATAGAGATTTTATGGAGATGTTTAGAAAGATAGTGGTTTCATTAAATGAATTTTGGATGTAGAAAATAGTGGATAATATTTAACATGAACATTTTTTTATCAACATTGATATTCTCGTAAGTTTTTGATGAATTCTCATTAGTATAAGTCATTCTGCAAATTTCGAAATTATAGTAAGCTGGTCTTCTAAAAACTTTCTTGAATAACAAATAGGTGAAAAATAGAACTAGACTATTGTGAGTTTCATCATATTTCAGAAATCGGAATAATTATAAGGAGTTTCAATGCATAATCATCATGATTTTTTCAATCACTGAAATTTGTACCATTAATCAATTTCCGTAAATCGTATCGAGAATTTGTTGATTTAAGATTTGAATAATGTAATGAGCTTCTTCAATTCTCAATAATTATTGAATTCATCAATATTCTAGTAATAACCATATTCGCTAACAAAGAAAATTAGTTTTCTTTATCATCGGAAACTTTTTCTAACTCTAGAAAAATTTTCAATTAAAAAAACTACGTCAAAATCGGTCAAAATTGCTCAAAATTATGAAAATACATTGATTCATTAGAATTGTCATAAAATTACGAAACTCAGTGTGCCATTTTGAGATTCTCCACAATTTTTTCAGATTTCAAAAAATTGGGGTAGTTCCGGTGATATTTTTTCGACATTTTGTACTTGTCATGTAATTTCTACTATTCTCATAGACTCTAAAAAATCCGTAAAAAGTGTCCAAGTACATCAAAAATATTTTTCACTACACACAAATTTTCAGAAATTTCTTATTCCTTCTTTAACCACCCGCATTTCAAACGATTCCACCCATCACCATTATTCCGAATAACTCACGTAAATCTCAAAAAATTGTCATTAAAAAACACATAAAACCAGACATTATATTCCAATATGAAAAGCTACGACTTGACGAGCCACCCGTTGGTTGGAGCGGCGTTAGCGTGGCAGAGGCTGGCTTCCGTCCCGCTGCTTCCGGGCTCTTTTCCACTCGCGCTTCCACCGGTGGTGCGCGCCTCTGGCCGCCACTCCACACGCCGCGTTTAAGTACCCCCGATATTCCGCTCTCTCTCCGACCGCGAAACTATTGACGCGCCGCGAATTATTGCCCTCCCCCAACGGACCGAGAAACGAGCTTTCCGCGCCCTATCGAGCTTACGCCGTCGAATCTTTCAAACATTCCTTACGATTCATGAAAAAAGCTCCGATTCCTAGACCGTGGAAAGCACGAGTGGACGCGGAAAGCGATCGCTTTGCTGCTGGGAAGGGACATAACTTTTGAGGGCAGTTTCGAAACGGATGACGGGCTTGCTCGCCGCGTAATAAGCAGCACGCGGGCGAACACACACACTGCAAATACATACCGGGTGTATACAGCTTTCTGCGATCAATGATCGCAGAATTACGTGTTTCGGAAATTTTTAAAATTAGCTGCTCATGTTTGTAGTAAAATGACGTTTATGAGTTGGATGTTTTTTTTTTTGGAAAAAGCTTTTTTTTTGTGTTAGATGTGGCAATTTTGGGTGATGGAGATGAAAATGACTTGAGTGTTGAGAATTTTGAGATCATGAATTTCTTTTTATGAGTTTTTGATAATTTCTTAATTTGGGATTTCTGGAAAAACATTAAATCCGATCATGAAGTTTTGGATGATGCACTTCTGGAATTGGAAAATTTGTCACCTGCGATAAATTAATTTATTTAATCACATGCCTTAAAGTTTCCGAACCTTCAGTAGCTGAAATGTTCGAAATCTTCATGTGTGTGCAATTTCGAAATCTATGAAATACATCGCAAATAATGTCGAGGATTCACCCATTCGCAGCTCTTGCGAATAAAATACTCATGAACGATTGGATAACGATCAAATCAACTTGCGACATGTGGGTCATAATGCTACGTTGATTGAACCAATTAAAATTGCATGCTGTGTAACTTCGACGATGATTTTACATGATCATATTTACATCGCGAATTATACATATCCTCCAATTATTGATGTATCCAGAACTGAAAATACGGTTTTGCTTGAAAAAAAAAATTGTGAAATTAGGGCTGTTTATCATATTAATTGCAGTTATGTCATCATAGTCTCATGTCTTTTTTTAATTTTTTTAAAATGGGGAGAACTTGGTATTTCTTGCTGACAGTTGAATAATTTTCTCTTTTTGAGAAATTTCTTACGATTTTCGAAAATGTTGACGATGTTTTTTTCCGATTTCAATGCGTTTTTGAATATGTCAGATAATTATAGGAATTCGTAACTTTTGAGAGGCTTGCACAACTTTTTTTATATTTTTGATATTTCTCGAGAATTCATGCTAGTCCTGATTTTTCCAATATTATTTTCTTTTTTTTTCTTTTTTTCTCCGATTAACTTTGTAGACTAAGTTTCTACCCATCAAAAAATTTCAAGCTTTCCGAAAATCCGAAACATTTCGTATGATTTCGATGGATTTTCAAAATTTTGACAAATTTCTGAGAGTTGGCGATATTTTTCGTAAGTTTTTAATCACTGATACAAAAAATTTGAAGAAATCATGTGAAAATTTAAGATAACTCATACGGACGTAAATTCACCTATTAATTTGTATATTTTTTTTAATTGTATTTCTTTGACATTAATATTCTGAAATTATGGAAATTGTACATAAAATTTCTCTTACATACATGATTGTAAAAAATTCGTGTTTTGCAATCACGAATATAAAAAAAAATGTCTGGATATGAAATATACATGATTTTTTTCGAATTCGAAACACAACTCTCCAAAATCTAAACTTAAATGATTGTTCATTCAATGTTCCATAAGAAAACATTTTTAATTTACATCTTCAAATCTCTGCGTTTTTATATTTCCACATATTCCAATTTGAATTCCGAATTTCTTGAATCTACGAATTCATTATATTTTTGGTATTTCTATTCTACAAATTATTAAACGTCAACGCATTATCATTAAACTATCGATTCAGGAGGTTAATTTGAAAATAAAAGTTTTCTGAAATAATTTTAAGTTTAAGGAACCCTCAATCCGTCAACGCTTGTGACACAGACTGTATAGTCATACCTAGAGCATAATTACTAAAAATTTGGAAAAAATAAAAAACAACACAACTTTTGTGTGAAATTCAGAAATTAAATGACGCGTTGCGAGCTCCGACTCATCCCAATTTGCCGCCTAGCTGTGGCCTCGTCCAAGCCGCGCTTTTCCCCATCGGCACTAAAGCCGCCACCGCCACCCCCACGACTCACGACTCACGAGTGCGCCGTGCATTCAGATGAGCCTATTTTCCAGCCCGTTGCGACCCCCTCCCCTTCTTCTATCCTCTACCCCTCGGCACTCGTACAAAAAGTAGCGGGAAAAAAAGGGCGCGATGAGCACGAGAGCTCGCGCGCCGCGGAAAATAAAGGCGAGGGGGTGAGAAAGGAATGGGGCTGTTTTTTGCCCTCGCAAAAAAAGGTGCGAAGCGATAAGATGTGTACGATATTTTTACTTCAACTTGTCGCAAAAGCAATTTTTTGAAATCTAGCTTTTGAATTCACGAGTTTTTCAACATTTCGTCGTGTTGTTTTGTAGAAAGTTTCAAAGTTTGATAAGAACTTGAACTTGTAGGAGTGGAAAGTTTCGATGGAAGATTTTCAGTCCTTTTTGTTGTTGAAAAGTCTTGGGCATTCAAAAAAAAAAAAAAAATGAAAAAAGTGACTCCGGCGTATTTGCAGGGTTAATGCAAACGTCATTATTGGGTCGTTCTTAAATATTCATTGAGCTTCTGCGGCGCGCTGATTCGCGTCCCGCGGAATAAAAGCTCGAACTCGATATAGCGGCCCCGTCTGATCGAGCAATTACACGAAATTTTTCAGTAAGTTGGATCGATCGCGCGAGTCGGTGACACATTACTCGCTCATAAAATACTCGTCGTGCATCGCGACGTCTGGTTCACGACCTCGTTCTATTCCTGTCGAAATGACCAGCGCGAAACGAGATACGCCGACTGTCCCTATTTTTTTCACGTCTCCCAAGAGCTTTCTTTCTCGCCAGCCTGTCAACGCGTCAGCTATTAAGAGCATTCTAGAGTATCTGGCCGGTGAAATGGAAACGGGATTTTATAGAATTCATGATTTTCGAGAGGTTCATGTTTGTAAAAACAGGCCTCAGCACTATATCCGAAATGGATGTAAAACGTAAAACAATGAGAAAGAATGAGAAAAAGGTGGGTTTTCAGGCATCTTCCAGGAGTTATTACCGAGACCTCTATTCAACTCGAAACTACATATCCACTCTCCCTCGATCGCACAAAGTCAACTTTCTAATTAAAATGTGTTGCAATATTAAATTCTGTAATGATAATTTTCATTTTCTATTTCCGTGACGTGATACAGGGAGAATAAAACCATTCGAAGCAACCGTCAGACAAGTTACGAATTTCGAAAAGTACCCCAAGAGTATTTTTCAAATTTTCAAATTAATCTGAAAGTATTTCAAGGTGCGGCTGGATCACTATTTTCTCCAACCCCAAGTAAAAACCACCCCAATACTCATAAGACACAATGTTTTTTCCCCTCAAAATAGCCGAGGAAAAGAAAAAAGTTAGAAAATGTTCGCCCGGAGTATGTAAAATGCTGTTCGTCGCGCGGTGAATGAAAAAAAGCGGGGTATTATTTGGCTTGCTTGAAATGACGTGTACCACAGCGGCGAGGTGGAAAATGCGGCGCGCGCTGCGCTTGCATCTCGTATTATTTTAGCGAAATAATAAAGCCCGTGACAAAGAGCGAAGGAGAAAATATGCGTGGAACCGGGCATGAAAGCAGGGAAGGGTCCTCGCCGAGGGGATAACGAGTCATGTGTTCGCGCTGCAGCTTGTTTTATCAAACAACAAACGGACGACATGACCCATTAGTTTGAAAAGACGCGCTTCAATATCTTTCGCGTACATCCCATCTCTTTCACGTCACTGTGAGAATGTGTAATGAGGGAGACGAAGGAAATCGCATCATCCCGCAATGCGCTGCTGCTTCGAATTAAATACCGGCGTGGTGGAAATCGAATTTCGTCGCCTCATTTAGTATCTTCGAAATTTGGAGATTTTAATTGGATACTCGATAAATTCGGGAATTCCAACTTCCGAAAACTCAAAACTTGAACTCAAAAATTGCTTGAAAAAATAAATTGGAAACAATTTGGTTGTCCCCCCATCCTTACTTTTCCATTATTCTAAGGTCGTTACAAGTGACGCGTTACTTCCAAATCCTGCTTTTTGTCGAATCCAAGCATTATACTTGAAAATGATGTTCAGCGAAGAGTTGCTCGGGGAAAAAATCTGTCGAGGGATTTTCAGTGGCTTTTCAGGGCTCGGAAACACGGCGCCTGTGAAAGCGTCGGGCGCGCTTAATTTCGCAAGGGGGTTTGTGTTTCAATGGCAGAGATTTTATGACAAACAACAAGGCGGCAAGTGCCATCTGCGGCTGTCAGAGTCACCCCCTCGTGCTTCGTGGCACCGCGCCCTTACACACCCTCGCTAGAATGACCGGTATTCGTTATGCCTTCAAGTGTTTGTCGAGAGATTAGGTCGCGTGACGTATACGCACAGCCTCTTTTCGGCTTAAGCCCGGCTTTCATCCCGATAGATCGTCGGCCATCGAGCACGACACAGCAACCGAGCTCTTAGCTCTCCCCATACGTGAAAATCGTCCAAAGAAGATCGTCTAACAGGCGAATCCGTCCTCAGATGATCGTTCGAGAAATATCGCCTTTTGAACAATCGCTTATCAAAGACGATCGTCCATGGACGAATTCGCTTCTATCAGACGATCATAACATAAATATCGTCTCGTAAAGCAGTGTCGCCATACTCATAGTCTTCTCATAAATTTTATCGATCTTCATTTATTTTCCCTGAAAATGAGTTTTTCAACAAAGGAAAATGGATACTTCCTCGTAGGGGCGATTTTCGAATTTTAGCAGGTTTCAATTGTTCACGGTTCTGTAGACGATATTTCGAAAATTACTACAAAGGTCGAACATTCATCGAATATTTTCAGAAATAGATCGTTCGGTAGACGATCTTCTTCGGGAAAGTTTTATACGCCAGTAGACTCTTTTGGCGACCCTAAGTTTTGGAGAAAAACATTTTGAAAGTAGAAATGGTGGGTACAGGAAGATTTGGAAATGTCGGGGAAGAGGTAGAGGATGATACTCGGGTTTCAGGAAAATCGAGGAGTGTCGTAAAATTGGAGTCGAAGCTGCGATGCCTGATGAGGGTGTGGTATCGCCGTCGTTCGCCGGGTCCGTCGGGTCGAGTATCGTCGGCAGACGTAATCAACCCTCCTCCTACTCCCCTACCACCCTCCGACTTCCCTTCGCTGCACTTACCACCCTCCGAGAATCACTTGCCAGCTTCGAGATACAGGCATTTCCACGCGAGATATTCCAGAGAGCGATATAATGCACAGTCTGTGTCACGAAAAAGTAACCGCGGTTTGCTGCAAAAGATTATTCCTCCTCCCCTTTCCCTTTTTTATGATTCTTTTAGGCGATCGTCTATTTTTCAACGGAATCGCATATTTTTGAGACGGAACCGTCTGTTTTCCAGACGATCGCCTTTTTTAACGAAATCGTTTAGTTCTCATTGTCAGCCGAAACCGTCGATCCCCAGAAAAAGGGGATACTTCAGGTCGCATGGAAGTCTGCTCTAGATTTCGAATTCTCTCAATTTTAAAGTCGGCGATTTTCGAAATTCAAAAATATACAAATTTCTGAATTTAAAGTTTTTTGAAACTCGCAAGTTTCGTATGATATACATATATTCAATTCCTGAAATGCAGTATTTCCAATATTGATTTTCTATTTTTTAATTTGATTGTTTGAAAATTCAAACATTTGTTTCTCAAAATGTTCAAATGTTCACATTTAATTTTCGCAACTTTTGGATTCCAAAATTATCCAATTCAAAGGTAACTAATGCAAAAAAGTCGTTTATTTTGAAGTACAATATATTTATTACAGATTCAAAATACATCTGCGCCTGTAAAAGGTGATAAATGACACATTCTGTTCAACTTTCGATAAAGATTTCCAATTATTGCCACACTCATATTTCCATTCAAATAAGGCTCGAACATATCCAAGTCGAGCCCGTGCAAAATATAAAAAAAACCATATAGCGTGATAAAGCAGTCTGCACACGAGATCAAGTATTGCTTCAGATTTTTGATTTTAAGTACACACAAAAACCGTACAAGAACCCACCATCGTACGTATAAATCACCAATAAAATATCAACATCATTTTCACCATACTCGTCAGAAATTTACGAATGACTTCAGAGAATTTTGAAATTTCTGAATAAAAATTGCACACTTGGAGCATGATTTTCTCCATTTAACAAAATGATGATTCGGCAAATTTTGCCAAATACTTCGTTGATTCACAAAAAAATTCTATGAAACTAAAAAACATTTCGTTAAGGTGATTAAATTTTTGGGTAAACACGGTCTTCTTATTAAGGCTCACAATTGTGTATAATTACAATTGACATTATCTAATTGTAATTACATCGTTGACATTTTTTATTAATTTACGTATTTACAAATTCATATTGTTTCATTTCCCGTCTATAAAAAATATCGACTACATTTACCCAAAAATCGAACAAAATTTCATTGACCGAAGAAAAATTTGTCCGAAATGTAGAGAATTGCACAACGTCGATTTAAATAAAGCAGGTTCTGTCGGTTTCCTTGTTCATCGCGCACGTATCGTCGGAAGTAGTATCGTTAGAAACCATATTTTGCAGCCTATCCAAAATATCCTTCAAATCGCTCTGGACGTTTTGAAGGCTGCTGTGTTGCGAGTTCTTTTCCGCCAGTTGTAAAGCCGACACCGCGTTAGGCAAAATACCCGCGACCGGGGAAGGGCCGGCGAACGACGTCCAATTGTGCTCGCTCGATTTCGTCTTATCCCTCGCTTCCCGAATATTACTGTCATTTTCCACCAAGTTGATCCACTGAGAAAATCCACTGTCGCGAGTGCCAATCGTCGTTCTCTCTCCACCTAATCGCAACATATTTTTTATAAAATAATGAAAAATTCATGATGTCGATTTTATTAAACTTTTATAAAACGTGCAATTTTTATAAAAAACTGTGTAAAAGAATTCTGTTATGGAATTCGGATTTTTATGGAAACAAATTTTACAGTTTAAAAAAATCACTTTATAAAAATTGAACATTTTCCATAAGTTGTACACAATCGATTTTATGCATAAAAAAAGAAATGTTCACGGAATTCGTGAATTTCATAAAATTGTTACGAAAAATAAATTTGACAGAAATTTGTGAACCGACACGCCGCCCACCCACATTTGTGACGTGATCATCTCTATTAAATCTAAATAATTATCCTCGCGTCTCGTGAAATTAGCTGTTTTCGATGTATTCACCTCCAATCCAAGTACTCAAGTTGATATCGCTGATCTGGAGTAAATCTTTAGACGCATTAGAGACTTGAGGACTGGTTGCCAGGCCTTCGTCGTCTTCCTGGGCTCTGAAAACGTGACTATTTCCTTGCTCCTCGTCGCAATTAGCGGAATCTTGACAAATTATGGGACTTAGTTCAAATGCCAAAGGCAAAGGTCTCACTTTGGACGTTAGCGGACGCACCATCGGCGTGCTCTGAATCATATTCATGTTTTCC
Organism: Platygaster equestris; assembly: GCA_030522785.1. Taxonomy (NCBI): domain Eukaryota; kingdom Metazoa; phylum Arthropoda; class Insecta; order Hymenoptera; family Platygastridae; genus Platygaster; species Platygaster equestris. The sequence goes on from JAPYZK010000025.1 coordinate 63,781, forward strand.
ATGACCTCGGGAGATTGCGCAAACAAACAATTCTGGAAAATGCATTAAATTCTATAAATTCCAGGTATCGATTGTTTCTCGAAGTCTATCAATTCCTGGACATTTCTGATTTCGAAAAATCTTCGAAGTGTGTCAAATTCTTGTTTGATAATTTCAAGTTTTTCAAAGTTCTTCAAAAATTTCCGAAAGTTGTGTTCAAAATTTCAAAAAATCGTTTGCAAATTATCAAATTCCAACAGGATTTCAACGTTTCGAAAGTTTTTCGAAACTATCCCAAATTTCGTAAAGCGAATACAATTCTATTTGAATACGAAAAAAAGAACAAACTTTGAGTTCTTTCAAACGCTCCAGTTGCAATTCCACTGCAGTTTTGTGCTGTTGCAATTTTTCAACTTTCGTGTCATTTATTCCGAGCAATTCGGCTTGCAATTGCTTGTTTTGTTTTTCCAACTGGTGAATAATGCTCTGAAGCTCTTGTTGTGGATCGTTGAATAATTTTCCTGCAACGTTTTCGGCCTCCGTAGATGCATCTCTGCAATTTGAAAATTTATTTTTGTATTTTCGTCTCATCAGAGTTGTCTGAAAGTCCTATTTTCATTCAACAATATCAGAAATAATGTGAATTTTTACGGCTGATGTACATTTTGGTTTCCGAAGGCGGTGCTTCCACTTGGTTCGGAGAAACTTGAGTCATGCATAATCGTAGCTTACTCCGAATAAGTTTCATCAACATTTTAGACACTTCTTTTTCATTTGTCTATGGAAAAATGTTGCTTTTAGTATTAGTAGAGGGACTAGGCATACATTAATCGTTTTAAAATACAAATAAAGATAACAATCTGGAATCGGGTTTAATTTTGAGGTTTTTAAAATTATTTTTTGTCATCATTTTCTGCAATTCATATTTTTTTACATCTTTGCTTCAATTTCCTCGATTGTTTGTATTTTTTGAGACTTCCAAAGATCGATGAAAATTTCAATAAATTATTTAGAATGTACTACACAATTTTTTACACACAAATTTCATTCGTTCCATTTACCTGCACGCAATATTCGCGAATAGGGTGTTTTAACTTGTGCTTGCTCGATGTTTTTCCCTGAAGAAAACATGTTTGGCATTGGTGATAATCCCCGCATCTCAAACAAGAGTATCGAGGGCCCTTGAAAGGCATCGATTTGCATGTGGAACATTTTACCTCGTGAATAACTTAAAAAAGAAAACTCAATTCAGCACAAATTGTATAAACCGCGAATTTACTCAAAATAAGGTCGAATTCCGAAAATTCAATAATTATTTGGAAATTTCTATCATCTAGTTTTTTAAAAAAATTAATGTTCCGCTTGATGAAAGAAAATTTTCGTTTTTGAGTAAAATATTTCGAAAACTGACAATTTGTACACATACTGTCAGAATTTTGAAAAAATGTTGCTTTTTTTGTAAATTAGGGATGTACAATATTTTAAATATATGCCTTCGCGATTTTTCTCTAGATTCAATAGAAAAGTATAAAAAGTATAGGGGAAAAGTGAAAAGGTATATGAAGTACTGTATAAATGGCTCTGGGTAATCATTGAATTTTCAGAGAAATTTGAACTTGACCTAGTAGAAAAAAAAAACTATTTACTATTTTCCGCAGATTTAAGTCTATTGAACGTTGATATCCAAATAAGTAAAAATGGTTCTTGCTTAAGCCACAGAGCAAACTGAGCTTCTGATATACCAAGGCAACCAGGTGACTGAAAAGAATACAATCATTATTAAAAATGACGCCAAAAAATATCTAACTATAAATAAAAAATTTTAATGTTCAATAAGTCAATTTTATTTTTCTAATCGAGAGCATTATCAACTTTAGTTTCGAAATAACCCAATTTTGCATTTCAAAAAACAAAAATGAATCCATGAATTATAAAAAAACCATTTCTTTACAGTTATTCGCCAAAAAAATGTTTACAGTGAAAAAATTTCACATTTTGAACAAGTGATCCCCAAAGAATCATAACACCAATAAAATCGAAATTCCGAAGTCAATTTTTCGAAAATACGTAAAAATGGAAATTTAAACTGAAAACAAAATTCACCTCTTGAAAACAATCGTCTATGCTCGGCTGTATGAGGTGACTGCCAAAATGTGTGTTTTCACCGAGCATTTCTGTGACCTTGCAAACATTGACCAGCATCGTGTACAACGCTGTTCGAGATAAGCACGCGTTATGATCGGCTAATTCGTGGTACAAATAACCGTACTTGTCTTCCAGTTTGCCACAGCATATCAAGGTCAATGCTACTTTTATCGAAAACACTGAAATATTGTCGTTTGATTGCCTAAACATAAAAATTACGCCATTACAGACAAAGTTATATTATTCTAGGATACGAGAGTGTCTAAAATTCAAAGAGGCAAAAATCGAATTTCAAATTTTTATCGCAACTCCGATTTTGTAACTTGTATCGTTTTTTCAATTTGAAAAACTTTCTGAATTTTTTATTCACGAAGTTGAATTTTTTTTAATTTATTTATGAACGAATTTTAACTCTATAAACCACTGTAGAATAATTATATGACATTTAAAGTCTTAAAAAAAATGATGAAGAAATTGAAATTCATGGTATTTTTGAAATTTTATCAGCCATTTGGAAAGTTGGTAAGATTCGAAAATTATAAACAAGTGATTATAGAATTGGGTGAATCTAACATTTATGATTGTTTCTCAAAATTGAATTTTTTTGGTTTTTTCTCTTTTTCCTTGTTGACTGGTCACCCTTGATGCAAACATAAAATGAGCGAAGGTAATGTTTACTTGCTAAACAATTTGCAAATGTAATTGACTCCGAGTTTGCTCGCGTGACTGACACTGAATTTGACTTTGGTATCCTTTTGAGCAGCGAAGTATATGTCGGAGAGGACATCTTCTATCTCATAAATGTCCAGACTGAGAGAATTTTCAGTAACTGATAATCTGTGGCATTCGAAAATACCGGCGATTAAATCCAGTTGCACGTGTTGCACTAGGAAAAGCGAAAATATATTTTAATTATTCAAGGTGATTCATCGATTTTATTATACGTTAGTTTTTTTCTAACAAAAAAAATTGATCATGATAAAACATTTGATCATGATTATTTATGGAAATACGATCTATTTCAACTGATAATCGAATGAAAATGAATTTAATCATTTTCATAATTAACCAAATGAATCCATTTTCATATCAAAAAACAAGAATTAAAGACATTGCAAAATTATGAGTACTATGACTGCCAAATTATCGATCATAAATTATGAACTAGATCGATAAATTTGACTCACTGTTTAATTCTCGCTGCAAAACTTGCATTTTTGCAGCCATCCTGTAAGCAGGATAACGAATATTGTTGCATTCGTTCATTATTTTCATCACTTCCTCCATGTTAATTGTGTAGTGAGGTGTTCGGAGATTTAATTACGAGGGACTTTGAGTTCGATTTTTCTCTGCCTGAAAATTGTAAGTGGTTATATGAAAACTCCAACATTTTTCGATAAACAAACATTATTTTTGTGGAATTCTATGAAGTTCTGTGAATATTATTATGAATATAGTAGGGTTTTCTATAAAGTAAAAAAAAATAATATGCAATTTTCGAAAATTATTGAGAATAATTAAAAAGTTACAGCTCATTAATAATAAAATTTACCTATTTTGACATTTGAATATAACCTTGAAATTCACGGCGGTTTCGAACGGTTACACAGTTTTACACATCAGCGAATTTATTGAACAAAAAACGTATTTTACGAAACGTTTCCGCCATAAACAAACGTTGCCGATTTGTTCAAACCGACTTAAAAAACCGTTGAAGTCTTTGACATAATCGATAATCAGTTCTATCACGGTTATCGCGGTTATCAAATATCAACCTAACTTGACCTGAACTTAAACAGAACTGCAACTGACAACAGACGCTACATAATAACAATAGTACTTAATTAATTTTTTTTACGCCGGTTGATAAAACGAAGACAAATTTGTTTTTATATTTTCCAGACATTTTTGGTTTTTTCAATGACACGATTCTGAAGAATAAAGAAATTTTTCAAGTTTCGAATTATGAAATTTTCTAATTATTTCCTGGTGTTTTTTTTTTGACACAAAATTTTCGAACATAATTAGAGTTCTGAATCGAATTTTCGATTTTTTCAAATTCCGTCAAATTTCCAAAATGTGAATTGCTTTATTTTTAAAATCATTTCAACTATTCTTAATTTAATATGCGCAAATCTCGCTACCTGCAAAACTGAAAAATATGAAATAGAATACGTTTCCAAGTAAACAATTTACTTGTTTCAATTTATTACTCTATGTATAGATATTTACAAGGTAACAAAAAAAATTCATCAATGTCGTAGATATAAACAAATACAGTATATGTATCAAATAATATATATTAAAGCTTCTCTCAGTCACGAAAGAAAGTTTCTCGGACTGCAACTTGAAAAAAACATTAATTAATAACATATATAATGACTTCCGAACTATTTCACATCAAATTTTTAGAACGTATTAATATTGTAAATGTTACAGTCTTTTCAAGTATCTAACTTTTAAATAACGACAAATTTTCAGAGGACATTGAACACTTGTAGATAAGACATTTTTTTAGAAAATTATGTAACTTTCTAAAGTTGTAAATTGAACCTTTTATAGCAACATGAAACACAAATGGATTATTGTTTCAAAAAATTCCAGTTTTCACGCATTACTCAGGAAAATTGTGTATCATATTTATTACTTAACATTATTAACGATTCTTTCTGGTTGAGAATCCATGAAGATTTTTATATGGCTTCAATGGACCCATTTCAAGTAACATGGAAATAATTATTCTTTTTAACTTTGTTAGAACGCAACAAAACAATTTTTTAGTGAATACTCCATAAATTAATGCTTTTTTGCCATTGCTATTCCTAGGCCTAAAATGCTTGCAATGCCGACAATGATTCCTCCAGCCATAGCAAGACCAAGTAGTCCCTCTGAAAATAAGATAATTTTTTTATTACTCTATAGTATAGAATTTTCATTGAGTGAGGAATTTTCAATTGTAGAACAATGTAAAAAAGTCAAATTAATACGCTTATGAAAGGTTGCAGAAGCCCATTTTTCATATTCAAGTATTACAAACAGACAATCGATTTTCTCTCTTGAAATCCAAAAATTGGACAGAGAGAAAATTGTCCACACAGTTGTGAAATTCACCTCGTTCCATCTTCTTTTTGATTGACGTTTCCAAAGTAATGACTTGTCGATTGCCAGGTTCAATTTGCAGGAATGCTTTGAGATAAGCCAAAGCTTTGCTGAATTCCTTTAAAAGAATAAAAAATTATTTACAATTTGTAAAATAATATTATGCTACAAAGTGAAAAAGTAGGCGATATCGAATGACTGTGAAGTTAATTCACTATCACACGAATTCAAAATCACGCTTTTCTACCTTGTGGCATACAACTATTTTTCTATAATTCTCAAAAAAATTCAGTTTTTTTTAATGTTTTGAGGGCAAGCAAGTAATAATTATTTAACTTTTTACACTAAAAACAGTGGAAAACAACTGTTACTTACATGAGAATTATAATAAAACTCAATTAAAAAATTTTTTAATATTATATGAATGATTTATACTTTGATTCGAGCATTTCCAATTGCTAAATAATAGAGGCAATCCCGTTTGTCAGATTCTCGAGAATTGTTGAATAAATCTTCCAACAAAATAATGCCTTTTTTCACATCTGCCGGGTATTGGCTTCGTACAAGGCACCAAGCATATTGAAATTGCGTCGCACTTGTTACTGCCTTTCGCTTCACTTCATTGTTGTACGCAATTTCAAATTTCTGCAAATATAAAATTACATTTAAAAAAATTTAACATTAGAGACACACAATTTTCATTCGATTCAAGTTTTATCAATTAATTATCATATTTAAGTAATAAATTAATGTGACTGGATTTCGCAAAAAATGACAATCGAAGTTGATCGAAGTAGTTGAACGGCACGAAAACACTGCGAAGTTGATTCCTCATGCAACGTTTTTTTAACATTGTAAAAATGGAAGTAACAATGGAAAAACTGATGAAAACTGGCGGAAAATGGATATATGCACTATGTACTTTTAGATCTTCGGCAGAAACGACTTCTTCCAGAACGTCCTCCATGTTTTTCCCGGAAGTTATATTTGCAATAATAGAGGTACACTTTCGGGCGTATGTTTATTTATTTGCAACTGTCGCGTAATTGTTATTTTAATTACAGAGATGATTCATGCACGACGATAACGACAAATCCGGAAAATAAATGAGAATAACATAACCTAACCTAACTGAATCTAAGTAATATATATCTAACACTGTCTTACACACAGCCAAATGGGTGCGTTCGGTGCATTCGCAGTTGACCTAACTTAACTTGATTTTGAATGTGCATAAATTTGAAATGTTTTATTTTGGTGCAGTGGTGGATTTCAAAAAGTTTTAGTAAGTGTGGATATAACAATTGATTGATTGGCAATACATTGAATATTGGTTGATTTTCAAAAAAGCATTAACCAGCATTAAGTTTGTTATTTGAATTTTCGGTCATGTCGCGTTATAATGATTTTTTCATCTGCGAAACTGTTTGCCATTTTTTTCGTACAATTTTTGGATGCGAAGAGATAGAGGGTTACATCGGTCGTGCACTTACACTTATAGAAATTGTACTAAAAATATGATCGCTTGGCTAGCGCTTCTAAAAATTTCTAAATTTGAAAAATTTCTACAAAAATATCTTCAGAAATTATCCTTCTACCCTCAATCGTTTTGATTTTTGGAAGTTCCTCTTCAAATTCCGTAATATTTGCAACAGTCGTTTAAAAATTCCCAGAATGCAATTTTTCATTACAAATTTTGCAATATCCAACAATTTACAAAAAAAAAATGCAAATACATTCAGTACAAGAATATAAATTTATTCAATCGAAGTTTCTTTTTTTCCTTTTTCCAATGCTTCTTCATACTGTTCTTTGGTCATTAGAGACTTCTTAATTTCATCAAAATTTCTGATATTCAGCAGAACAATCGCCAGATACCCTCCTTGATGAGGCAGCTTGTACAACAAACTGGGTTTTTCTTGTAATGCTTTGTTGACTTCTATCAATTTCCCATTTATGCAAGCTTTCACCTTGTACAACTCATTGTCCGTACAAGTTATACAGCAAATATTTGCATGCGCTTGCAAAGGTTGAGCGCCATGTTTTCCCTTGCCAGAAACGTTGTTTAATGCTCTGTTTAATTTTTCCCCAACTTGAAAGCTAACATTAGCGATACTGTTTTTGCCTTTTTGGAAAATCTTGTGAGAAGGTGCCAATGTCAACATGCATATTTTGTTACTGTGGATTAGAATGCACATGTCTTCTCCTGGTTTTTCGACACTCATTTTGTAATATGGCACAAAGTATCGTTCAGTTACAGAAAGTCGAGGGGCGTAGAGTATAGGATCATCGAAGATTTCTGATATATTAGTTTCATTTTCCATTTGTGTTGTCAGTTTCCCAATTGTCTCAATGATTTCAGTTTTCTTTGGTGAATTGCAGGTGTTTTTCATTTCTTGGGCAAATTCACAGTTTGCTTTGATTTTTTTTGGTGACGGCGTTTTTAGGTCATCTTGTGTAGTGGTGTCCATTTGATGGCGAAGTGTTGAATATCTTTAATTGAAAAAATCATTTTTACATTGAACATCAATTTTTATATCTGTTGGCAGTTTTTGATTTCAATTAAACATTAATTTTAATTATGACTAGAGCAGTCATTGGTTAGAATAAAGTTATTTCAAAAATTGTAAACATTATCTCTTCCTATGTATTATTAATTTATATTTTATTCAACTTGTCTGATTTAACTTAAATATTAATGTTCAATTCGATTTTCACAATCTGACTCAATTCAAGACTAATAAAAGTAAATGATTTTACTGAAAACTAAAATGAATTGTGACCTCGTCTTCCCTAAAATTAATTTTTTTTTTTTTTAATCTCATTTCCTATTGTTCGTAAATTTTATATTTGTTCGAATCAAAATTGTATTATAATTACCTAATAACGATGTATTGAAATTTTGGAAACCAAAATGAGCGAAGCAAATTGAAATCGACTTCACGAGTCTACTTTTTACTCGTCCACAACTGCATACAACTGTTCATTACAACAATTGACAACAATATGAACAATCCAATAATCATCAACAACACTATCAACTGCAATCAACTGGCCAATTTGTAGGTTACGTTGTCAGTGTTTGTTATTGTGAACGTGATTGGTCTATTTTATTCGATTTTCATACAAATCGATTTCTTATCGCGACTGCATGTTTACACCGGACAAATGCATGCATAGCTTTCTCGAAATTGGCGCGTAAATTTTTGCATTTACTGTATCCAAATAAGACGTCCAGTACTACTTTAATGACTTGCTCACTCCATTCACATATCGGAAAGACTTATTTCTGAATCTTTCGTAGAATAAATTTCGTTCAAAACGTTTTTTTTTACGTAACAGAACAACTGCAATCGGTGTAAATTGCATAGTCGTGCAAAAAAAATTCGAAGAAGCGTCAATGCGCGCGCGTTGAGGTGTAATTTGCCAAAAATTCGGCGCTTGACAACATTGACATTTGCCGTTTGCGTCAATTTGCGTTTTTTTGCCATTGCGCATACTTGTGAATTATGAAAAAATAAGTACCGGGAATAACGTAAAGTAGTTTTGGACATTGTGCAAAATGTCACTCTGGAAGAACAAAAATATCTCCGAGCTCGTGAAAACGCTTCGAGAACATGGGAACAATGGGAAATCGGAGATGAAGCCGCAGCAAGAAATCCTAACCTATATGCGAAGGTATTTCATGTATCTCATGACGAATTCCATGAGTCTTTTCATCTGTATTATGTTTTTTTTTTTCTTGATTTTTTTATTTTTTCGGAACCTTCCGTTTTCTAAAACTGGGTTTTTTTGTTTGTTTATTTGCCTTATTTTCTTTTGTTTTTTTTTTTTC
>JAPYZK010000026.1:0-54042 GCA_030522785.1 Platygaster equestris
TAATCTTTTAAGTTTAGAACGCACTGTACCACATACGAAATTTCAATTGATACTTTGCATTCATCTAACGCGATCCACTCGTGATTTTTCATAGCTGATCGATGACTGCCAATTGTTGCTAACCCTTGATACGAGCTTGATGACTGGCACAACCTTTATTTTCAGAAATTTCAAAATTTTTCAACGGTTTCGAACATTTTGAACAATTTAGAAAATGTTGAAAAAATTTGGGAATTTTAAAAAACTTCAACAATTTTCAACAATCGTGTACACAAATTTCGAAAATTTCAAAGATTTCGAAGGATTTTGAAAATTTTTCCGGAATACTGCATATTTTCAGAAATTTCAGAGCTTTTTGGAAATCACATGGTTTCTAAAAATTTCCGAAAACTTTTACAAATATTACGAAAATTTTGAACAATTCCGGAAATTTTCAAGAATTTTAATCACTTCCAAAACTTCAGAAAATTTTTGAAAATTCCACAAAATCCAAAGAATCCCAACACTTTATGAAAATTCCATGATTTACAAAAATTTTCAAGATTTCATCAATTTTCAACAATTTTGGAAATTTTGGAAATTCTCCATGATTTGGGAAATTTGAAAAAAATTTTGAATATTTTTAAAACTGAAAAATTTTCTAAAATTCCACAAAATTGAGAAAAATTCCAAGAATTTCCAGAAATTACATAGTTTCCAAAAACTTCAACAATTTTCAACAATTTTGGAAATTTTGGAGAATTTCAAAATTCGAATATTCTCACAAAACTAACAAAATTTGGAGAATTTCAACAATTCAAAAAAATTACATAATTTACAAACATTTCAAGACTCAACAATTTTAGAAATTTTGAAAATTATCAAAAATGTTGGAAATTGGAACAAATTCCAACTATTTCCAAGACTGGAAAATTTTCTAAAGTTTCACAAAATTGAGAAAAATTCTAATTATTTCCAAAAATTACACAATTTCCAAAAACTTCAACAATTTACAGCAATATTGGACATTTTTGAAAATTTCAAAAATTCCAAAAAATTTAGAATATTTTGAAAAATCTAACAATATTTGAAAAATTTTAACAATTTACAAGAATTACAGAATTACTGAAAATTTTCCAAAACTTCAAAAAATTTTCACAATTTTAGAAATTTCGAGAAGTTCTAAAAATTCTCAAAAATTTCAGAAATTTGCAGAAATTTCAAAACTTTTCAAAAATTTAGAGATTACAATCTTAGGCAGTTATATATAATCTTATATCATTGCTCGTGTCTCAGCAGGGTGAGATTTGAAATACTTGAGTTTGGAAATATTTTAATTATGTTTTTTGGTCATTGCTATCGATGAAGGGAACTCTTGAGGTAAGAGGCACTTTGGAATTTTGATGGGAAATTTAGTGTTTTTGGGACAAGTAGTGGAAGTGAAACGTTTTTTCAGATTTGACATAGTTATTGAAATTTTTAAATTTGATAATCGAAGTAATTTTGATTCGGCAATTCTTCGATTCATGTATTTTCACGTTTCAATTACCCTGGTTTTTTTATTTTTCGTCGCTTATTACTGTTTTTTGATTTTTATATTTTTACATTCCGGAATTTTCAAATTTCTTTATTTCCAACATTTTCGGAATAAAAGATATTGTTAGAAATTTTTGAATCTAAATTGCTCAACTTCCATATGCATTTTTTGTCCTCCATAGGAAAATGTTTATGTTAAAATTCAATAATCATGTCACTTTCATTTTTTCGTTTTATTTTGCATCGCTGTACATCCGAATCCGACATACAGTATTCCAGAAAAATTTTACTTACAGGCCATTCAAGTATTACGTCATCAATTTTTCACCATTTTTGACACCCCTCCCCCCCCTTCGTCATCAATCGTCATCATTTCGTCAACCCCCCTTTTATGACGTCATAATAATTTTCTAATCAGATTAAAAAGTTGCGATAAAAGTGTTGCACATATGTAAGAAAAAAACATTAATAGGTCAAAAACGAATCATCAACGTTCATTTTTACGCAAATAAAGACAAAAGATTGGCATGTGTCCAGGAATTTTGATTTCGTCAACATTTTGGAATAAACAAATGGAATGAAAAACATCAAATAAAAAAAACTTTGCGAAAATTTTAAACGAAGAAAAAGTGCATCTTTTTTTATTTCAAAATCTGCCTTGTTTAACCGAAAATCGAAAATGATGACGTGATCATCAGCGGAACTGCCCCCCTCCCCCCACGTCATCAACCGCCATCATTTGCCATATTCCCCCCCCCCTCTTTGTAATTACGTAATATTTTAATGACCCCTGACGCAGTTCCCATTCATCGTTAAATATATTTCGTCTCTTCACCTATTTTCCAGCAAGTATGCCACGATGTCGACAGCAAACGAGAAGACATGAAATGGCTCGTCCAAACCCTCGACAACCTCACATCCAACCGCTCCGATCAAGAAACCGTCGCCGAACAAAACCACCTGCAGCAACTGATCACACGATACAAAAACTTGGTCCCAACGATCGAAATCACGATGACCAAAACCGAGATCTACTCCAAGAGCTACACCTACAGAAAAGAAGTGCACGAAGTTTGCACCTTGCTTCGCAACGTTCAAGAACAAATAACCAAAGTTCCCATGGTCGAAACATCCGCAAGTCTCAAGGACGCCGTGGAAGAGCAGGAAACGCGTTTGGCGAAGTTGGAGCAGCAACGAGCGAACATCATGAGCATGCTGCAACGCGGCAAGGACATTTTGAAGGATCAACACGCGCCGACCTTCGTATCTTCGGAGATGCAGCAGCTCGAGTCCAGCTGGAATGAAACATATGGAAGGAGTATTGAAACTCTGAAAACTTTGAAAGAGTCGGAGAAATTGTGGGCGTCTTACGACCAACAAAAGGAAGAAATATTCAAGCTGATCGCGCAAGCTGAAGAAGAATTGAAGCGCGTTGGTTTGATGCCTTATTACAATGCTGCGGAAGTGTCCAAGGACCTTCGACGTCAACAAGAGTTGTATTCGAGTTTGAGAAAAGCCGCGACGACGATGGTGGAAAAACTGCACGAGACTCACGGGAAACTCACGGACGTAGTTACGCCGGAAAAACGTTTGGCCATAGGAGAAGAAATCATGGAAACGAAGAGGAAACTTCACGTGACCTTAGAACGAGTCGAAGACAGCGTGAAGACGCTTCAGCAGAAAACTTTCAGGTGGAACAAATTCCAGTCGAAGATAGGCGAGCTCCAGTCGTGGGCTCACCAGGATGCGCCTAAAATGGTTGCTAATATTCAGGACGCGACGATTTCGCCGCAAGAGAAAGTTTTCAAGATTGAAAACTTCCGGAAGTATATTTATGAGAAGATCGAGACTTTGAGGATTTTGGAAGAGGAATCAAGGGTTCTGATTGGAGGTGCGGCATTATGATACTTTTTTTACCTTTTTTTTTGGTTTTCTCTTCAATGAGAACAGTACTGTAAAATGAACTCAATTTTTTTTCTTTTCTATACGTTTTCTTGACGTCGAGTGTGAATAAAATTTTCCAGATTCATATTTGCAATTGTATCTGAAGTCTCGAGTATCAATTTTTCTGAATTAGAAAAATTAATGTGTTCCAGACGACAACACCGGACCCGAATCCGAAGAAATACGTTCCAAAATGGCCAATCTGCAGTCAGAAATCAACGCTCTCGATCAGAAAGTCATCAGTCAATCTCAGAAAGCTTCCCACGATTTGGAAATGTGGAAAAAGTACGAGCTCAACATCTCGAACTTGAAGGACTGGATTCAAAAAGCAGAATCCGAAGTTGTCGCCATAAGTTCCAAACCAACAACTCTGGAACAATCCAATACAATCCTGGAATCCGCCAAGCGTTTCGAAATCCTCTGCGATCAACACCTCCCCCAGATTCAAGAAGTCGCCAAAATGACACAAGAAATCGCGGGAAAATCGACTGCTCCGGACGAAGTTAACGCTATCCAAGCGCGTTGGAATTCCGTGCACGATTCAGCGAAGCAAACGATAACCAAACTGGAAAAGCTCGTCACTTCCTGGAAAACACTAGAAGAAGACACCCAAAAGTTCGACGATTGGTTGAAAACAAGTGAAACGATCGTAGTTCGTGAACCCATTGGTCAAACTTCTGAAACGAAGAAATTGGAGCAAGACTTAGCTCGTTTGAAAGAGTTCAACAAAGAAATATCTGACCGACAAGCTCAGCTCATTTCACTGACTCAGCTGTCAGACCAAGTGAGTCAGGGATTATCGATCGAAGTGGGAAGCAAACTCAAAAATCGCGTCGCGGACATGAAAGCCCGAGTCGGGAAGTTGGCCAACACCGTTCGACAGCGAATAGACAGCGTTTCCGAAGCTTTCTTCGCCCGGCAAGAATTCCAAATGCGAGTATCGGACTTCGAAAGTTGGATGAACAGATTGAGATCGAACATTCCCAACGTCAGCGACATCCACGTTGGCAACGCGGACACGAGTTTGCAAACAGTGCACGCGTACTTGCAGGAACACTCGGAGAAACAACTCAACTTCGCCACGATTTACGAAGAAGTCAAAAATTTGTCTTCCCACGGTTCACCGGAAGAAGTCCAAGCTCTGAATGACATGTACGCGTCACTGGCGAGTGATTACAAGTCGTTGGAAGACGTTTTGCGAGAGAAGAAGAAAGGTCTGGAGAAATGGGTGGAGCTTTTGAGTTGGCACAGTGGAGCTTGCGCGCAATTGGATCACTGCAGGTACGAGTCCGATGCTAGGAAACCTTCCATCGATGATTTGGAACGGATTTCCGTTGGACTGAACACCGTATCGACTGAAATTAAAAAGTGGACGAATCAAGCGTCAGCTATTGACAGTGTTTCCGGTGTCAGTGTTCGCGATGGACAAGGGAGACCTTTGACAGCGACATCTTTGGTGAACGAACTCGAGAGAAGAGCTGATGCGTTGGAAAAAGATTTGTCATCGAAGAAAGACAAATTGGTCCATCTTGGAGTGAAATGGGAGAATTTCAGAAAATCGCAGCAACAGTTGACTGAAGATATTGTGAAAACTCAGACTTCTCTCCAAGAAGAAATTTACAAAGTGAAGACTTGTGAGAAATTAGCTCCGGCAGTTGACGTGATCGCGAAATTACTTGATGGTCATCAATCAAGGGAATCGCAGAAGATGGTTTTGCATCGAGAAGGTGCTGAGTTACTGAAGGAAGACGAACGCGCTGTCACGAGTGTGCAAGCAGTCTTATCTTCGGTGGATGCAAATTGGGAGAAAGTCAAGGAGCTTTTGGTGGAACAGCGCAAGAAGTACGAAAACATGTATGCTGATTGGAAGCAGTACAACGAAGCTAAAGAAAAGTTGAACGCGTGTGTTCGCGACTCTGAAAAATTGTGCCAAAATGTGTCGAGTATTTCTAACGATAGCACGCAAGCGAACGCGAATTTAGAACAGTTCAAGAAAACCCTCGAGGTTCTGAGAAAAGGGAAACAATTTTTGGATAAAATGGATTCGAAAGCACAATTTATAGCCAAAGAAACTTCACTGGTGCCAAACTTCGACATCGGGTCTCTGAATTCCGATTTGAACAGCGCGCGGGAAAGTTACCAAAACGCGTGGTCGAAGGTCACGCAAAAGTGCCAAACTTACGAGACTCAGGCCATCATTTGGAAGCAGATCGATGAAACCAAAAACGATTTGATACAGTGGTTGAGCGGCACGAACGAGGCTTTGACATCCGCGCGGGAAAAACTTTCAGACGCGGAAAACTGCCAGGCTATACTCGCGAAATATCGGGAAGAGTTGCCTGCGAATCAGTTGCTGCGACAAAGCATCGCCGAGAAGCATGAACAGCTGTTGAAAATGAACGATGGCACACCTGTCAACACCTTGACGTCCTTGAAAAACCTTCTCAACGACGAATTCCAGGTCGTCAAGGCTTCTGCGAAAAAATTGGAGTCCTTGAGTTCATCGCTCAATGAATGCGAAAGGAACATCAAGCAAGAGCTGAAAAATGCCGGCGATTCGATATCGAAAATTCGCGAGGACGTGATCAAATGCGACGATCTGACTGGAGACACCGCCAAGATATTGGACAGGGTGAACAAATGCAAGGTTTTGAAGAAGGAATTGGAACACTGCAACAAATCACTGTTGGAAATCGATCAGAAGTTGGCTCGAATGTCGTCGGAGTATCCGTCCTTATCGAAATCCAATGTGCCGAAAGAACTACAGGCCCTTCAGCTGAGGAGAGACGGGGTTTTGAGCTACGTGGAGAAAGTGAACGTAACTCTGGTAGCGTTTTTGACGAAACTGTACCATGAGAAATTCGCTGCTTTGGAACGTATGGTCGCCACGCATAAGGAAAAAGTAGCTTGGTGTGAGCCGGAACAGAGCAGCGACCGTTATAATCTGGAGGTAAAAATGGCTTCGTTGGCTGACGTTGAAGCTGGTATCAATGATTGCCAAGCTCGTAAGATGGACACTGACGCATTTTTGAAACTGCTCGAAACAGTTGAAGACAAAGACACCATAGAAGCATTGAAATCCGAGCAGAACAAAGTCACGGCTGATTTGGACGCGGTGAAAAACAGTTACATCAAGATAAAGGATGTGTTGGAACACAACATTGCATTGTGGCAGCAGTATGAACAATCGTCCGAGGCGGTTGTGTCCTGGTTGAAGGACATGGAAAATCGGGCTCGAGCTGAAAGCTCGACTCTGATCAACCCTTTTGAGATCGAGAACAAAATCCAGGAAAACAATGAGTTGAGGAAAATTGTTTCGGAGTATCAAGGGAATATTGCGAATTTGGTGAACTTGGGGGAAAAAATAGTAACTGTGAATCCGGAATCGAGAGTTGGTCAGTACGTTGAACACTTGAATTCCCGGTATCAGACGGTTTCTAAGTTCTTTTCGCAACATCTTGTGAAGCTCGAAGAGCTGGAAGAAGGCAGGGATCAGTATCAGGAGTGCAAAACGAATTTGGAACATTGGCTTTCGGAAGCGGAAGAGAAGCTGAAGAGTTTCGATGGGAGCGGACCTAGAGCTATTGCGTTTTATCAAACGAGATTGAAGGAGCTGAGGAATTTTAATGAGCAAAGGGAAAAAGGGCAGGCGATTTTGAATCAGAGCATAGAAGCTGGGGAAATGTTGTACGCGAGGATAAGCCCTACTCATCGGGATATTATACGGTCGGAACTGAAGAATTTGAGGGGGAGAGTTGATGCGCTGACGGACAAGGCGAATGCTATTTTCAAGAAGACGGAAAGCGACATGATGCATAGGTCTTCTTTTGAAGACAAATTCACTCAGGTAAGAAATATAGTAATATAATAAATATAATAATATAAATATAATAAATATATATAAAACTCGAGACGTTCCGGCGTCGAAATCTCAGCAGCTGGCTAGGGAACTCCACTCAACTCCAAATTTCGTCATGTTCCAGGTCAAACAATGGGTAATAGAAGCCCAAACGAAACTAGGCTCCAAACACATGCTCCTCCCAACCCTGCAGGAAAAGAAACTAGCCCTGTACTCCTACCGCACGATCGCCCAAGACGTCGGCGCCCACAGGGGCATTCTGCAACAACTCCAAGAACGCATAGGCTCGATGTCCGACGACGAGTCCGCTGTCATGCTGCACAAGGTGATAGAAGGTTACGACAAGCTATCAGAAGACGTCGAAGACCGAATCACCGTGGCGGAAACTCACGTCAGTAATCACGAGGCGTACTTGCAAACCTTCGACAAGATGCGCGACTGGATCAACACGATCGTCAACGAAACCGGTCCCTTGATAGAAGATTTCGCCACGGAGCTAGACGATGCGAAATCGAAGGTTTCTTTGGTGGGAAACGTCCTCGCGCAAAAAGAAGAAGGCGATCGTATGATGGAAGATTGCAATCAACAACTGAACCTGGTTCTAGAACAGACTTCAATTCCTGGACATGTGGCTTTGCTGAAAGCTTTCGAAGATCAGAAAAACATTTGGGATGACTTTATAAGTCGTTGCGTGGTTCTGCACAAGAAGCTTAATGACATGTTCGACCAGTGGCAAGAATTAGAGGGAATGGTGGAAGTTATGGAAGCTTGGACCAAGCAGATGGAGACGCAAGTGAAAGACCAGACTCTGAAAAGCAACGAGGAAACGAAACTCGCTCATTTGGTGAAGCTTAAGGCTTTGGAGAGTGAAATCGGGGAGAAAGGAGTGGACTTAAATAATTTGATGGAGAAGGGCCAGCATATTGAGGCTGATTCACAGTTGGCGCCGAGGATTTCGCGCCAGGCGACGAAGTATCAGGCCATCAAGAATCAGGCGAAGGAGTTGGTGGCGAGATATGAGCAGTACGTCAAGGAGCATAGAGTTTTTAATGAAAAGTGGGTAGAAAATTTTTTGCGTCTATTTTGACGAGCTACGGAAATGTTGAGATTTTATGTTGAGAAATTTTGAGTCGAAAATTGAAATAGTTCGAATTGGAAAATTCGTAAGTTCAGAAGTATTTATAAGTACTTGAAAATTTGGAATTGTGGAAGTGAAAATTCAAATTTGATAATGCATGTTTCGATTTTGGAATACGCGAATTTTTTTATTATGAGTTTTGAATTTTTGATTTGGAAATTTTGATTCGATGATGAGAATAATTGAAATATTTAAAAATGGTCGAAAAAATAGTGAAGGATGAGGAAATTTGGATATTTGAATCAAGAATCTTTAAATGTGGAATTTCTAAATACACTATGGAGAAAATGATGTTAATGTTGGAATTTGACAAATTGAATAGAAGAATTAAAAAATGTACGAACCGAAAAATTTCCAGTTCACGATTCAAGATGACATCGAAACTTTTTTATCTGGGAAATTCGAAGACTGAAATTTCGCATTCAGGAAATCCGAGAACTTGAACATTCAAATTAAGAATCTTTCAAGATCAAATTTTAAAGTTTTCAATGCAGGAAATAATGTGAATGTTTAATTTTGACAAATTTAATGGAAGAATTTAAAAATGAACGAACCGAAAAATTTCCAATTCACGATTCGAGATAATATAGAACATTTTAAATCTGGGAAATTCAAAAATTTGCAGAACATCGAAAATTCCTTATGTGGGAAATTTAAACATTGAACTCGAACATTCAAATTAATAATGATTGAAGATCGAATTTCAAAGTTTTCAATCCAGAAAATGATTTTAATAATAACAAACTGAAATAAGAAAGCAACAACGAATTGAAATAAGAAAACACGAAGATTAAACATTTTTACGATTGGGAACTTTTTCAGTTCCGAATTTTTCAATTTGAATAATTAATAGTTTGTCAATTTTCAAATCTGATAGCTGCACATTTATTTTCTTCGAATTTTTTTATTTGAGAATTTTCATTTTTTGATCAAAATTTTGCAATAATTAGGTTACTTGATCATCAATTTTTTCGATTTTTTTTCTTTGCAGAATTTTATATTTCTCAATTTTATTTTAATTACAAAATTCGAATTAAAAAAATGAAAATGTGAAAATTAAAATATTCTCTTCTTCCAGATTTCAGAGTAAATATTCTGTATTCTCATCGTCATTTTGACATTCTCAATTTCACGTTATCGAGCGTTTTGTCTCAACTTAAGAAATGTCAAAGTTTGGTTTAGAAGTTAGAATTTCCAATATTGTTACAAAATTCCATTTTTCGATTCTCAAATTCGAAATTGAGAATGAATTAAACCCTCGCAACCATATACTTTCAGGTACAATCACCTCACCGAATGGATCAACGAAATGCAAGAAGAACTGAAAAAGCACAGCAAAATCGTTGGCGATCTCTCCATCCTCCAAAACCGGCAAAAAACTATCCGCGATTTGGTAGACACCCGTACCAAAGAAAACGCACGTTTCGAAAGTGTCATCGATCTCGGGGAAAAATTGTACGCTCACACGTCGCCCAATGGCCGAGAAATGACGCGTCAACAACTCAGAAACTTACGGTCACTTTGGGACGGATTTTCCGAAGACCTTCAACTCGCGACGCAAAAACTGGACCAATGCCTGACGCAGTTCGCAGAGTTCTCACTCGCTCAGGAACAGTTAACGACTTGGTTGCGAGACGTTGAACGAGCGATGCACCAGCACACGGAGTTGAAATCCACGTTGGAAGAAAAAAGAGCGCAGCTGCAAAACCACAAGATCATGCACCAGGAAATCATGTCGCATCAGACACTCGTCGAGTCGGTTTGCGACAAAGCTCAGAAACTCGTTAACCAAACCCAGGACACTTCGTTGAACGTGTATTTGCAGTCGATCAAAAAATTGTTCCATAACATTGTGTCCAAGTCCCGTGATTTGCTGGAAAATTTGGAAGATTGCGCGGAAAAACATCATTGCTTAAATTTGCAATGTAAAGAATTCCGTGAATGGTTGAATGGGGAGAAGCTGAAATTGGTGGACTGCGATAATTTCAAAGGCGAACGTGGCGAAATTGCTGGACGATTGGCTGCGTTGGATTCGTTGAAACAGGCGCAAAATCAGGGAAGGAAACATTTGAACAAAATCAAGGAAATCGCTGCTACTGTGATCAAAAGCACTGCGGAAAAAGGACGGGACGGGATTTCGAAAGAGGTTGCGGCGCTGGAGAATTGTTTGAAGCAACACGTCGATGACATAGGTAATCATTGGATTTCGGATTATTTTATTTTGAAATGTTATTTACTTTGGCGTCGTTTTTGTTTTAGGGGCGGTAGAAGATAAGCAAAAAGCAATTCTGGAAAAATGGGAGGAATTTGAGAATCGAATGGAAAATTTGTCGAAGTGGTTTTCGGCGATGGAAGCGATGTTCAAGGATCAGCAGTTGCAACCGACTTTGGGTGATAAAGTGGCTAGGCTGGAATTTTGTAAACAACAGCGGGAGGAAAGTTTGAATAAAGAGCAGGAGATCGATCAGTTCGTGGATAAATCGCACGCGCTGTTGAATGTCACTGGAGTGGAACGGATCAGGCCTTTGATATCGCAAATAAGTAACAGGTATTTTGTGAAACTACTTCAGGTGTGGGTTTTAGTCGATTTTAATGTGTTTTGGAGGTTCGATTTTTTCTTCAGACGCGGATCCTAGATTGATTAGTATTATTCATTGAATTCGGAAATTCGCTTATACTACAAAAAATGACATTTTGGAATCAGGGACGTTTTTCGTAATACGTGTAACTAAAATATTGGACATCCAAAAATCTGCACATTTAAATCGGAAAACTGAAAATATGTGGGAATCTGGATTTATCACTTTCGGAAATTTAATTAATTGTTTGAAATTCAGAATTCTTAGTATCGAGATTCTGAAAATTTCAGAATTCGGATGTTTTGTAAGTTTCATAATTTCGAGAGTGAAAAATTGAATGTTCTTAAATTATTAAATTTCTCATAATTCATCATTTTAATTACGAAACAACTGAAAATTTAAAGGACTGAAAATTTGGGTTCGAAAGTGAAAAAATAAATATTGAATAATTGCAAGTTCTGATGAAAAAAATAATGATGTACATTTTTTAACTTCGAAAATTTGTCAGTGTGAAAGTTAGTTGATCCAAAATTTTGATTACTAACAAATTTACTTGTTTGAAGTGTGAGAATTCAGTTTCAAATTTGCAAGTAAGGATCTCGGAAGATTTCGCACTTATTTCGATGAGAAAAAAAAAAAAAAAACGGTGTGAAACAAAACAGAAAATAATTCTCTGCAAATCTTATTCTTTTTCAGTCAACTACTAACTTCTTGATGAAATATTTGAATAATACCCATAAATTTTATTTTCTATCAAAGCACGGGAACAAACGAAAAATTGAATTTTCAAGAAAAATTTCGCGCAATCCGTTAAAAATAGTGGAATAGAAAAATATTTAAACGTCCAAAAAGTTCGATTTTTCAAGTAAGAAATATGTACTCCGAAATCTACGAAGTCGAAATTTAAACTTAATTCTCGAGTTTTTCAAGTGTCTAAAATCCGTTAAAACAATACCTCATAAAGTTTCTCATAAAAATATCGAGAAACTCCACAAAGGTTCCAAATTTTCATAAATTATAAAATTTTTCAAAGTTACCTGACAAAAAATATGAGCTCCACGAGGATTTTAAAGATTTATATCATTTCTTATAGATACCCCGATAGAACAGTTTGCACACAATTTGTGCAAATTTCATGCAAACGCGCTTGGATGCAAACATTTGCACGAAGTTTGCACAAATTTTGACATTAGATGCGTCCGCATATTTGCGCAAACGTTTGTGCATGTCCTTTACATGAAGATTTACGCAAAGTTTGCACAAAGTTTGCACGAATATCCGGTCGTATCTTTGATGCAAACTTGTTCTATCAGGGTATATCTTATAGAAATTTTATAAAAATGTCTGACGACCATAATTACACGTAAGCAATTGCCTATTTTCTCCAGGTATCAATCCCTCCATAACCTGAGCAAAGAAGTAACCAACCACTGCCAAAGTATAGTAGACGACCATCGCGTCTACGAAGAAAAATTGTCATCCGTAAACTCCTTATTATCTTCGCTGGAAGAAAGTTTTTCAGCTGTAAAAGAAGACGAAGTCGACGGCGATTTGGAAGCCAAAGGATCCCGTCTGCAAATGTTGCTGGCAGAGCGAGAACAAACCGTGCATCGCCTAACCACTCTGGCAACGACCGGCGAGAAGATCATTCTGGACACTTCCGCCCAGGGTCGAGAAATGATAAGAACGCAGATAAGAGAAACCTGGGAGAGATGGGAAAAATTGGCGAAGGAGATTGTGGAGCAGCAGAAGAAGCAAGACGCCCAATCTTTGCAGTGGTCTAGTTATCAGGAAACATTGCAACAGATTCTCGCGTGGCTTGACATGATGGAACGGTCGATGAAACAAGACGCCGGGGCCGCGTGTACAACGCTGCAAGAGATCAAATCGAAATTGTCAAAAAATAAGGTGTGATTTTGTGTGGAATTCTGTTTTGCGCCTTTAAAATTGTATCCAATGTCAAAGTATCATTTTACAACGATCACTTCTACAAAATTTCAGTTTTTGTTAGATCCCCGATATTTTTCGAAGTTTTTCCTAATTGTTTGTTTTTGTGCTTATAATATTGTGAAACATCTTTTGTTGTATTTTTTTAAAAGTTTCTATGAATTCGCAATATAAGAACTAGAACCCCGATAGAACAGTTTGCACGAAGTTTGTGTAAATTTCATGCAAACGCGCTTGAATGCAAACGTTTGCACGAAGTTTGCACAAATTTTGATATTGGATGCGTCCGCATATTTGCGCAAACGTTTGTGCAAACGCTTTACGTGAGGATTTATGCAAAGTTTGCACAAAGTTTGCACAAAAATCCGGTCATATCTTTGATGCAAATGTGTTCTATCAGGGAAACTTTCGAAATTTAGAAGCTATCAAATCTGCGTAGGACTGAAAAATTTTTTTCTGATTTCAGACTATGTATCAAGAAATAATCGCCCACAAACGCATAATCGACTCCGTCTCAGAAAAAGCGAGCGTTCTCGTCCAACTGTCCCAAGTTCCTTCGGACGTCCAAGAAAAAGTCGCCGAAGTTCTCCGGAGATACAACAAAATTCTTGAGTCTTCGCAAAAAGAGATATCCAATTTAGAAGCTCTGGCAGAAATGTTTCAGCAATTCAACGATCTACAAAAAGCATGTCAGGAACAGCAAAAGCAACAATGGGAGAAGCTCACGAACTATAGCGATTGCACGGGAAACAAAATTGCACTGCAAGCTAAACTTGCGAAGGTGATGGAAATTCAAGACGACCTCAACAATGGTGAACTGAAGTTGAACGTGCTCCAAGAGCACTTGGCGAAAAGTGCGAAAATTCTTCCGGCGAGATCACAAGAGTTGATGGAACGGGATCTTGCGAATTTGAGGTTACTCATATTTTTCATTGTTCAAGGATGAATTCTTTTATCCAACGCAGTGAGAAAAGTGCTTACTTTTCCCACTGTTAGAAAAAGGAACAAAATGTACTGTCACGTATGTGATAATAACTGCGAAATTTCGGATTGTTTTAGATTCGAGAACGAAAAATTTGCAGCAGCTGTTGGCGACGTCGTACGGTCCATTGAAGTGAGAATAGAACAGTGGAACGAGTATGAAGATTCGTTGGAAAAATTGTTGGGCTGGCTCAGCGAGGCTGAAAATTCTCTGAAAAATTATGCTTTGAAAAATACGCTCGAGGAAAAACAGGAGCAACTTGAAAAATATCAGGTACATTGAAAGTTTATTCGACTTTTTTTCATCGTCATTACTGAAAAAAATGAAATGAAATACAGCCATTTTTCTCGAGAAATATAAACACTCATCAGATTAGTATTGAGAAATTTTTGATTGTTTTTCCCAAAAACACTTTTTTGAAAATGTGATCGGAAACGATTCCTTCAGGATCTTTTCGAAATAATGGATTCCCGCAACTTTGAAGTGGTTGAACTGGTGACATTAAGTGATTACCTGGCGGAGCACGTAAGAAACAGGAACTCTTTTAAAATGGGTTTCTATCTACAGGTCTATCATTTTACGAAAATGATCATTCATAAAATGATTTTCATGCATGTAGCAAATATTTTTCAGCTGCCAGCTTGTGGTTTTCGGTGATGAACTGTTTCTCGGAGCTATTCGAAAATTCTATCTTTAACTGCGACTCTCGCTTGAATTTTACAATGTTCCTTGGGTAACTCAATGCTGGAATTATTCACTTTCTGATGGTGTCATCGCATTTTTTCAGTCACTCTTGGTGAATTTGCGGCAAAACGAGGCCGAATTCGACAGAATGAGCGACTTTTCGACAGACCTTACTCAGATTAGCGGGGATTCGAAATTTTCGGCGAGCGTTCAACAAGTGACTTCTAGGTTCCAATCCATACAAACAACTGCCAAGGTAAGTTCGATAAAATGCGTCACACTTTTCCGAAATGTTTCTGAAAATTTTAGGTTTTACAACCGATGAACAAAAAACGAAAACTGTGATTCAAAAATCAATCAAAATCGTTTCTGAGACTCAAATGTCTTCAAATTCATGACAAAATAACAAAAAATTCACAATGAAATTACTTCTCATTTCCAGGAACTAATTAAAAAATGTGAGCAAGCAACATCCGACCACATGTCCTACTTGGAACGTTACAAGGAATGCTTGAAGCAACTGGCCGCTGCACAAAGCATGTACCACACCACGAAAGAAAACACTTCCGAAAATCGTCAAGAACTTTCTTCACACATCGAGACCACGAGAGACCTTATCGCGCGACGCTCGTCCTTGACGTCCCTCGTCAACAGCGCCGTCGAAGCCGGAGAACGCGTCTATCCAACAACTAGTACCGATGGGAGAGACATCATTCGCCAACAACTTTTGGATTTGCAGGCCGTCTTGGAAAGCTTGTACGACTCGGTTGCTTCCTTAGAACGCGAATTACGAGCCAAAGAGTCTCGCTGGTCCGGATTCGACGACTGCAGAGATGCTTTTGAAACATGGCTGATAAACATCGAAGCTCAAATCAACACCGACATGGAACTCAAATCAACTTTGGATGAAAAATGCGCCCAACTCCAAATTTACCGCAGTATTTTGCATGACGTTCAGGCTCATCAGCAGGATCTACTGGACTTGAAAAACAAAGCTGAAGTTCTGGCTGAAGTTTCGGATGGACTGGAAAGAAATCTGGAGGACTTGTCGAAAAGATACGTTGTGGTTTTGCAGCGGGTTTCGGCGTTTGTCGACAGGTTTGTAGCACTCTGGTGGATATTATTGATAGAAATGATTACAGCTTGATATGGAGATGAGTTTTGATTAGACTTATTTGATTTGCGTTATTTATGACAATTTCGAGAAATTTTCAATTTTTCAGATGGTGAAAAAATTAGAGAATATTTAGGTGGATTTTTTAAAAAATTATGAAATCAAATCATTTATTCAACGCCCGCGAGGAATATATAATTTCAGGGCCCTGCTGAGTGTGGAAGAAATAGTGAATTACCTGATTGTTGACGTACAGCGTGGGAGAAATATCAAATCATGAGAGAAGTAAATCCAACCCGTGGGAGGAGTGAGTACTTCTTCCACGGGTTGATTCACTTCTCCCACAGGTTGGTGGAAGGAACGTTTACGCAAATGTCGGGGATATTGCGACTCATAAATAACTTCAATGCTGTTCTCAAATTGTTGACTTGTCATTTTTATATTGTTCTCAAACAGCAATATAGCGTTTTGTAAGCAAAACAAAGTCAAATTTTGAACGTTTACGTCATCTCGTTTCCAGCGGTAATGGAACAAGATGGCGGACGAGCGACTCGACATATATGTATATCGAAACGTCCAACTCCCCAACCCTAACCTCGAAATGACAAAACTGTGTACTGCTGAAATGTTTTTGTTGTTGTTTACAAAAGTGTCGTATACCGTCATGATTGATCCCGATGAAAATCAAAGCAACGAAAGGGATAATTAGTTGTTAACTCCCTAAAGTACATAGCAACGCTCTAAGGGCGATTGTTACGTCAGTCAATCAGGTAATCCATAATTTCGTGCTCTCTCAGTGGGCCTCGAAATCACATATTCCTAGCGGTTGTTGAATAAAGTACTATGTGCGACTATTGGTCGACGGAGAATATTCCACTCGCGTGTTACTGTACTCGCTACGCTCGTGCAGCAGTTTCCCACTCATGGAATCTTCTTCTTCTCCCACTAGTCGCACAATATACTATTATTAGGCTTGAATAACTAGCAGCTGCCACCTTGAATTTCTTCCACTAACAGTCAATATTTTTCAACAACATTGAACATTTTTTTTAACAATCATCGAATTCCAATTCCAGATACGAAGATATCGTCTCTCGTCACAAACAATACTCTGACGCTGTGATGGAGACTCACGACTGGCTGAACGCGACATACAGCGCGGTCGATTCCTGCTCTAACACTGACCTTGACAGAATAACTCTCCAAGGAAACCTTTCGCGTCTACAAAACCTCTTGCAAAACCTCCCAGAAGACCTCATGAAACAACTTCGTAAAAAAGGAGAGAGCATCATCCCGGACACACAACCCAGCAAAGAAAACATTCGTTCCGTGATCGATTCTACGCAGCAAGACTGGGATGGTTTAGTTTCTACGATAAAATCTAATGTCGATGCGATAGAAACGAAATTGCAGCAATGGGGTGAATTTGAAATGGCCAAAGAACAGTGCCTCACTTGGATACGAGACACTGATATCAAAATGCACGCGGTCGATCTGAAGTGCACTTTGCCAGAGAAAAAAGAACAGCTGGAAAAACTGCGCAGTCTTCAGGGAGAAATTCGGGCGAAGGAGTTGGAAATCGACGCCGTCACTGAACGGGCTCAGCAATTGCACAAAAACGCGTCATCGAGAACTTCGCAGATTTCGGAACTTGGTATCAAGTATCAGCAGATAAGTAACAAGATTAAGGAGATGAACAATCGCTGGCATCGATACGTGGCGTCGCACCAGGAATTCGATACCCAGTTGTGGGAGTGTTCTAGTTGGTTGGAGGATGTGAGAAATAAGTTGGCTTATTGCTCGGATCTTGGCACTTCTTCGCAAGACGAACTGGAGAAGAAGATGGGGATCGTTCAGGATCTTATACTTTGTAAAGAAGATGGATTTGCGAAGGTAGGGTGTTATTGTGATTTGATTTCAGGAAGTTTTTTTGGATTTGTTTGTTTGTTCTTATGTAATTAAGAATCTTGAATTTTATTTAGAGAGAGGAAAGGGGGGGGGGGGGTTGAATTTATTAGTGGAAATAACTGGATTAATAGATGGTTTTGTCATTAGATGAAATGATGATGAGAAAAACAAAGTTTTTTCCAAAGCTTCCATAGCAATGACATTTATGAAGAATTCCAATGATTTTTTGGATTTTTTAGAAATAATTTTTTTGCTTCTTGAAATTTCGTGTTTTTTAAAAATTTTTCGAAATTTCAGGAAATTTTTATCAATTTCTAGATTACGAATCTTGAATTTTATTTAGAGAAAGGGTAGGGAGAGGGGGTTAAATTGATAAATGGATGGTTTTGTCGCCAGATGAAATAATGAGAAAAAAAAAGTTTTTTCCAAAGCTTTCAGAACACTGACATTAATGAAGAATTCCGATGATGTTTCGGATTTTTGTCAAATAATTTTGTTGCTTTTTGAAATGTCGTGTTTTTTTGTATTTTCCGATATTTCGGGTAATTTTAGTTAATTTCTAGAAATGCAGCTATTCATCGGACATTTTTCATGATTTAAGAAATCTACTGTGATTTTGAGAATATGTTATTTTTTTCAGTTTTTCACATAAATTTTGTTTCACATACAATTTCACACACATTTTTCATAAATTTTGGAATGCTGATTATTTTATGAGCGTTGAAGGTTTGCAAAACAGAATTTGACATCAAGAAATCATAGTTCAAGTTGAGTATAAAAAATTTTGTTGACATTAACGAAATTTATTCCATCACAGAATTTTGGGTCATAACAGAATCGTTGTATTTTCAGTTATAGGTATTTTGGAATTACATTATAATAAATCTAGATGAAACCTGTCATTGTAAGAATGACAAATCTTCAAAATTAGAATTTTGCATATTTATGTTTCTGTTTGGATGAAAAATAGAGAAATACAAATTAATTTTTCCTTTTATATTGTATTTTATCATTTTCAAGAAATCGGATCATTCGACGAATATTCAATTTTGGAAAATCTTCCGTGAATGTGAATTTTTTTTTTTTTTCGGATATCGTAAGTTTTTTGAGTCAGATGACTATTTTTAAATGTCATGAATTTAATTAAATTAAATCCATGAATCTAAAATTTGTCTGAATATCCGATTCTTTTCAATTTTCTTGTGTTTTTTGAAATTCCAATTATTCTTTTACAATCCTGTGAGTTTTTGAAATTAATCTCCCAATTTCTCCGAATCTTAACATAAACGTGTGTACTTGTAAACAATAAAATAAGGATTTAAAGATGATTATTTTATGAGCGTGAATTGAATCGAGCTTCAATAATGCCATGAATTTTATAAATTCTCATGACATTCTAAAAATTCCAACTCATTCCAGTGTTCCTCTATAACTTAGAGAATGTCGTGAATGATCGTACACGCGTATTTTTATTTGATTCCAGATCCAAAACATAGTAGAACTGGCTCAAGCTGTGTTGGCAAACACCGCTCCAGCTGGCCATGGCGCCATCAACGAAGCCGTGGCAAAAGTCCAAGAACAGTGGAGCTCCTCAGCCTCCAAAATGCTCGAAACCAAAGCAAATCTAGACGACGCTATTAACAAATGGGCATCTCTGTTAGAGCAAATTCAATTGATCAACAAAACCGTAGAGCAAATGCAGTCCTCCGTCGACGAGTTGATTCCGTTCCAAGCAACGATGTCCGAAAAGCGGTCTCAGCTCGAACGCATAAAGACGTTGGAAGGAAAAGTTCGTTGCGAAAATATCGAAGTGGAAACGTTGAAGAACAAATTTTCGGCGATGGCTTCCACTGGGCAGCAAGGAATGAACGCCTCTCGCGCTCAAGAAACGATGAACAGGTAATTTTCACGTATTGAAATCGTCTGAATAAAAAATAGGAACTTTCCTATTTTTGTTTATGAAGAATAAGTTTCTACACTTTTTGAAAACATTCTAAAAAAAAATTATACTTCGAAAACTTAAAAAATTTACGACAATTGACACCATTACGTTAATATAAATAATTGATGTAAATATGAATAATTTAATGGCTAATTAAATTAATCTACGTTAATGATTCCAGGTTTGATACACTGTTCGAGAAAATCAAGTCATTGCTGTCTGAAAGAGAAGAGCAGTACAAAGATCATCGATCCTACAAAGAAGCTTACGATGATCTTATCGGTTGGCTGAATCGAGCTCGTGAAAAAATTCCCTCTATGAAGCAACGTTCATTAAGCGACAAATCAGCGATCGAAAACGCCGGAGCACCGTTAGAAGCATTATTGAACAAAAAAGCCCAAGGCGAATTGCTGGTTGAGCATTTACAGCACACGGGAAAAGTTGTGTGTGCGAGTACGAACCCTCAAGGCCAAGAGGTCATCCAGAACGAAATAAGAGCGCTCACGGAAAGTTTTGAAAATCTGTTCAAAGGTAATTTATTATCAAATTTAAACATATTTTGACACTCCGATGTTTATTTCCGATGTTTTTTTACAGACATTAAGCAACAAAAAGAAAGCGTAGGAGCCATCATCAGCCAATGGCGAGATGTCAAAGACGAATTCGAGCGAATCAGCGATTGGTTGCAACAATTGGATATTCTTATCAAAGCCCAGAAAAATAGTCTACTCCCAAACGTGAAAGAAAAGCAGAAACAAGTGACCGAGGTCAAGGAAATTCTGAAAAACCTCATGAAAGGCCAAGAACAAATCGACAAGTTCAACAAATTGGCATCGGAGTTGTTGAACACCCAGCTCGACGCGTTTATCAACGATCAGATCAACAATTTGAATTCACGATACCAAGTTGAAGTGAATCTCGCGAAAGATGTGCTCGTTAAGGTTGAAACGAATTTGAGTCAACATCGAGAATTCGAGGGTAATCTGGATAAAACTCGTGAATGGATCGAAAATGCAAAACAGGCGGTCAGAGAGGGCACTGAAGGCGCCTCGAGTTGCAGCCGGGAAGAACTGCAGAGAAAATTGGACAAGATTCAGGATTTATTGCAGAAACGGGAGGAGGGGCAGAATTTGGTTCATCTTACTGTCAATTCTGGGGAGAAGGTGAGAATATTCTCCATAGCACTTGATTTTTTTGCCTTCTCTTTTTTTCCATTGTGTATATTTATTGATTTATCATAATTCATTATGAACATCGTTATTCATAATCGATAAAAAATTTCACTAGTGACAAGAAATGTTCTCCCCAGGTAATGAGGAATACAAGATCCGACGGTCGGGAACAAATAGGAAACGAGCTCAAAGAAATACAAAACGACTGGGAACGTTTGGTGAAAAAGATTTCCACCACCAAAGTGCATCTGGAAACGAGCCTTCTTCAATGGGCCGATTACAACTCATCCTACTCCCAGCTGCAACTATGGATAAACGACAGAGAAGCCAAACTCCAACAAGTTTCCGAGCAAAAAGTTCCAAAAGTCAAACGAGGACTCTCCGGCCTGAGCACCCTGGCGATCGGAGAGCGCAAAGCGACCCTTAGAAGGACCAACAGCATCGTCCAAGACATCGTGGCCTTCGAGCCGATGATACACTCGGTGACTACGAAAGCTGAAGATTTGCAGCAAGCAACTCCCGCCACGGAAATAGTCACCAAATACGAAACTTTGAGCAAACAAGCCAAAGCCTTGTACGAAAAACAGAAAGAAACTGTGGAACAACATCAGGCTTTCATTGACAGTGGAAGCGAGTTTCTTCAGTGGGTCAGAGTCGCCAAAGAACGTCTGGGAAAATGCTCAGAACCCACTGGCGACAAGGAATCTTTAGCTAGCAAGATAACGCAGTTGAAGGTTCTTCAGAGCGAGCTTCCAGAAGGTCAGGCCAAACTTCAGAAAGCTTTGGAACAAGGGAATCATGCCTGTCAAATTGCTGATGCTGAGGACAAGGAGACCATTGAAGAGGAAGTTGCTTTGTTGCAAGAGGAATTCGATAATTATGTGTATGTTTCTTTTTTTTGAATGAAGAGCAGTGTTTGGAGCATTGGGGTAATTTGATCGATTTTGTTTTGTTTCAGGGAGTCGTTGAACAACACGAAAACTCTTCTGGACATGGGTATTGTGAAGTGGACGGAATATGAAGACCAGTTTCACGAAGCTTCGGAATGGCTGACGCAAACAGAAGAGCTGGTGAAGAGTTTTAACAAACTGCAGGACAGTTTGGAAGAGAAAAAGATCGTTTTGGAGCAGTTCCAAGGTCATTTGCAGACCTTGTTCGACTGGCAGAAGGAGCTCGACAGATTGAATATGAAGGCTCAGGTTCTTTTGGAAACTTGTGCTGATACGCGGATATCCAATGCTATAACGCAGTTGACGACCAAGTACAACGCTCTTTTGTCGCTGGCGAAGGAGATTATGCGACGATTGGAATTGCACTATCAGGTAGAATTTAATTTATTCGTGAAATGGGGATTTCTTTAGTTCTTGAAAACAGATCAGAAAAATTTTAGTAATCTCCATGATTTTAGGAACATCAACAGCACAACACCCTTTACCAAGAATGCCAAGATTGGATAGAGCGAACCCGAGACAAACTGAACGAATGCAAGGAAATGCCGAACACTCTGACGGAGGTTAACAACAAACTTCACGTTTGCAAAACCATTCGGCAAACTTTGGAACAAGGCCATAATAAACTCCGCTACGCTGTAGAACTCAAAGAGAAAGTTATCATGAACACGGAACAAAACGGCGCTGCCAGAATTCAAGAGAGTACAGAGAATTTGAAAGCCGACTTTGAAAAGCTTTTGAGTGACGTTGAAGAGTGTCGTCAGAAACTGTCCGTCAGGGCCGGAGTTCTCGAGGAGTTGAACAAACTTCATCAAACGCTGAGCGAGTGGATCGAGGAAGTCAGAAGCAAGGTGCAGTTGGATGAAGTGCCTCGGAATGATTTGAGCGAGAAACGCGCTTTGCTTGAGAAATATCGAGTTGTTGAGAAAGATATTTATGTCCATGGCGAGACTGTGGAGCGGTTGAAAGTGAGGATCATGGAAGAAACGTCGAAGGCTCCGTATGACGTAACGATTTCGACGTATGAGGAGCTTAAGAAGGTTATAGCCAACAGAATCAAAGTGAGTGTGAGAATTTGCATTTCGGAAAAATGTATAGTAGAAACTTTGTGTTATAGGATGTTTCGAACCCTGACGGTCGTGACTCGAGTTAAACTCGAGTGGAACCCGATTGCGGTGATCGAGTTTTGATCAAGTTCTGATCGAGTTGGCATTTTGTTGCCGAAATGTCAGCGTTGATCGTGTTAATCAACTTCCGTTCAGTAAATATATTCTTTTACAGTGAATATATTTTATTACTGTAATAAATAATGTAATAAAGTATATATATTATTAATAACAGCGTTTAAAAGACTTTGCATCGAAATTAACTCATAATTCCGTAATTTTTGTGCAAGAAATGAGCAAAATCAGCTACTCGATTGGAACTCGAGTGAAATTTGATCGCTACAATCGAGTCACGACCGTTAGGGAATGTGTAGATTCCACATTTGTTCAGTCTTTCTCTTCAAATTAAAAAATCCCGAGAATTTTACATCACGAATTTATAGCTCCTCTTTTTTCATTTCAGTTCCATATTCTTCAATGTCATTCCGTTCTGGAACTCGAAACTTAAAATTTTTCATATTATTTAATCATCAATTTCCATCGTTTGTGGCATTTAAGATCGAAACACATAATTTTTTGAATGCTAACTTCCGACTTTATCACTTTTTTGTACCAAAAGTAAAATAAAATTATACTTCTTCTACTTTCAAAAATTGAAATTCAAAGTTTACAATGAATCATTCACGTTTTAATTGCTACACTTGTGATTGTTTCAGAATCTGGAAACTCAAGTCAAAGACCACGAAAACTACCAATCAATCTACAACGAAGCATCCGATTGGGTGCGTCGCGCCAAGGTCGAGCTCCAACAAAACAGTGTAACCCACGGCGAAAGGACAAAAGTTCTCGAACGTGAAAACAAAATCAGCCAAATAGCAACTTCCCTTCCAAAAGGTCAATCCTTGATCACGAAAGTCATCGAACTCAGCGAAAAAGTCATTTCCACAACAGGCCCGGAAGGTCAAGAGACCATAAACCAAGACGTGAAGAACTTACAACAGGATTGGAGCGCTTTGCTAGCCCAACGTCAAGAATCCCAACAACTGATCTCCGACTGTCTCCTCACGTGGTCCCAATTCACTAGTGACCTTGAAAGTTTGCAAAAGTGGCTCGAAAATTTCCAAGCAAAAATAACCGACGAAAACATAAGGGAAAACAAAACCCCCGAAGATTTGGTTCGTTGCAAGAAGCTCGTGGACGATGCCGTCAATCAGAAATTGGTGCTCGAAGATTTGAACGACAAATGCGAAAGTTTATTGGAAATGAGTGCTTGCAGTTGGGCGAGAGATAAAACCGTGCAGTTGCAGTCGTTGTACACGAAATTGCTGACGGATGCGCAAGGCTTGGTTTCGAAGGTGGAGAAAAATTTGTCGGATCATACGGAGTTTTTAAAGGCGAAAAAGGAGTTCCAGGAGTGGCTGTGCTGGACGGATGACGCGGTCCAAGGTTGCGTTGGAGTGGGCGACGTTTCTTGGGCCAGAGAAAAACTCGAGGTTTTAAAGGTGAGTGTCACGATTCGTGATTATTGCGGAATTTTAGATTTCAGAGCTTTCATCTTAAAATTTGTATTCATTAATTCATAAAAACATGGACTGTTTGGGACACTGGAACATTGGAGACGGAAAAATTGAATTGAAAACTTCAAAGTTGCAAAAATGAAGAACCGAAAAAGTGTTTACTTTCTACTATTTTACGGTTTCTGAAGATATTTTTTCATCATCAATCAATCGTTGAACAATAATCAAACAATAATTATTGTTCCTAACATTCAACCACAACTTTCGACCTCCTGTTCGTAGCTCGTCGCGACAAGAACTACCGAAGGCACGCACTTACTCCAAGTTCTCCAAAACGCCTTCGCGAAAGCCATCAACATCGCTCTACCCGAACAACAAGACCAACTGAGAACCGCCATGTCGACTCTCCGATCCAGCTGGGAACAACTAACCATGGACCTGAACACAGTTCAAGCCCAAATAAACTCGATCCTGAACAGATGGGAAGATCACGCCGACTCTCACAAAAGATTCGACCAATGGCTGACCGAAACCGAACAATCCATGGAATCAATAGGCCAAACAAAGGGTGAACTCGGCGAAATGAAAACTCGTCTGGAAAGATACAGGCACCTCAAAGACGAAGCGATCGGTAAAAAATCTGATTTGGAGCGTCTCATGCATGAAGCCTCGGAACTGTCAGAGTGGGCGCATGACGACAAAACCAAGATGGAGACGGAAAATCTGTTCTCGCGCTGGGAAGCTCTTGTAGGAAAAATAGACGCTAACAAGTCTTCCATGGAAAACGAAGTTCAGAATTACAACGCTTACCACGCCGCGTTGCAAGAGACGGAAAAATGGCTACTTCAAGTTTCTTTCCAACTGATGGGTCACAATTCGTTGTACATTGTTAACAAGGAGCAAACTTTGGACCAGATCAAGCAACATGATGCGTTGCTGAGTGAAATCGAGGAGTATGCGACGGTTTTGGAGGATTTGAAGGCGAAAGGTGTCGGTCAGATCGCACGATACGAAGCTGCGAGTCCTGGAATCAAAGTTGCGATCGAAACTCAGTTGCAAAATGTTCGCGATAGTTATAATTCGCTGTTGAGTACGGCCCTGCAGATAAAGTCGCGTTTGGCTGAGTCCTTGGCGAAGTTCCAGGAGTACGAAAACGCCCTGGATAATATTATGAAGAATTTGGATGCGTACAAGCGGGAAGTGGATGACGAATTTCAGGCTCCGATGGATACTTTGGAGTTGGCTGAAGCTAGTTTGAACAGGTCTCGGGTGTTGCATAACAAGTTGCAGAATGAGAAAACGAGATTGGCTATCGCGGTTGAAGCTTGCGAAGCTGCGGCTGCGTGTGTTTCGAGACCGGGTAGTCCTCTGGATGCTCCTTCTGTTCAGGCGCCGGTTAAGGAAGTTGAAGTTAGAAATCGTTTGGAGGACCTTATTGACCAGGTATTTGGAAATACTTATGGTAAACTTCGAAATTGACGGATTAGTCGATTTTCAGTAGTGGAAAATTAACTGAAAATGATATATTTATTTTTTGTGTGATTATCCCAGTACTGTCAAGATATTTTTGAAATTTAGGAATAATCAAATTTTAACTAAATTTCTCATATAAAAAAGACTGCTGTATCGTGATTGTTCTCTCGTTGATGTGAAATAAATATTGATAATAATTTTAAACATTACTTAACAAAAGATTTATACAATCTTTGCGAACAAACTGAAATTTTTAAAAAATCGAAAAACTCATCATTCCTGACAATGTTCCAAGAACCCAAAATTATCCAGTTTTTCCTGAAATTACACTCATTTTTAAGAGTTCCTCATAAGAATCTTTTGAAACTTTTCATGGCGACAGAAAAACTCAGACAACCGCCGAAAAATGTCGTAAACGTTTATACGAAATCATACAGAATCCAAAAAAGGTACAAAATCCTCATAAATGTCCTAATTGCTTGTTTCCAGATCCAAAACCACTTGTCGGACACCACGAAAACCGTCGCGGATTTCGAAGAGCAGTATCGACAGAGAAACGCTCTTCGAACGTGGATCAACCAGCAGCGAGTCATTTGCGCCGAATGGAAATCGAGACCTGCAAAACTGA
The DNA here is from genome assembly GCA_030522785.1 of Platygaster equestris. Taxonomy (NCBI): domain Eukaryota; kingdom Metazoa; phylum Arthropoda; class Insecta; order Hymenoptera; family Platygastridae; genus Platygaster; species Platygaster equestris. The sequence continues at coordinate 26,459 of JAPYZK010000026.1, forward strand.
GAATCGAAGCAGCTCAAGCAGAACAACAATCCATGAACGATCTCCTGACAAACGTGGGTGAACGTAGAAATCGTCTGCAGACAGAACTCGTGATAAATCCCGATGAAGACGGGGACCTCGAAGAAGGCTTGGACAAATTGGAAACCGAACTCATTGAAGCGATCGCCTGCAAGAAATCGGCCCAAGATCTGATCCAGAAATATCGCTCTCAGGTTCAAGACATTCAGTCCTGGTTTGATACGCTCTCGAAAAAAGTTGACATGATCGAAAAGGGCAATGGAATGACGATAGGGCAGAAAATTTCGGCGATTCGAGAAATTTCAAAAGATTTCGACACCCAAGCACCGCAAAGATTGGAAGAAGTGAAGAAATTGGGGGATCTTGTGATGGATTCTGTCAGTAATCTAGATTCACAGCAAATAGAGGAACAGATGAAATCGGTGGAGAGGAAATATGGAGACGTGGCGAAGAAGATAGAGCGAAAGTCTCAAGTTTTGGATACGACGGCGCAGGGCATCGAAGCTACGAAAAAAGAAATCGAGGACAATAGGGATTGGATTGATGAGAAGAAACGACTGGCGAGAGTCGTTGAACCTTTGGGCTTTGAGAGCAAACAAGCGGAAGAAAAATTGCTGTTGCTGAAGGTGAGATTTTTGTGATCAATTTTGTACTATAACATATGATGGAAAATTGTGAGCCCCCACCCCCCCCCCCCCTCCCCATGGCATGTTAGATAGTCAGAAAATCTGTCATGAACAATTCGTTATTATGAAATTTATCCATTATTATAGCATATTGATCAATTGTTCGATTTTGTGTGTATAAACTGAGTGAAAAATTAGGTTTATTGAGTTTTCATTCGACCTGACAGATTTTGATAAGGATGATTTGATTATGACAATTGATTGCAGTGACACACGATACATGATTACAGTGAATATGAGAAAAATTTTAACCTACAAACTTTGCAAACTAGGCGGAAAATAGTAGACGCCATTTTTCTATATAAACTGTTGAACGGTGTAATTTCATGTCCTGATCTTCTTGCCGAAGTAGGTTTATATGCCCCAGCAAGGCCACTTCGGATTTTTGTAACACCACAGATTAAGAAAAACTCGGGACGTGGTCCAATGAATAGATTATTTTCAGTCGGTAATGATCTCATTGATACGGTCGATTGGTTTCAGATGTCAAACTTGATACCTCAGAATTCGGTAGGTAAATTGAGAACTTTACTTAAGGAAACAGTACTCGATAATAGCTAGCTTGTGGGGATAACGATACTATAGTTTGTAGAGAAATCCATTATTAAATGTCATAAATGTTATCTCGTTATGAACTTGTTCATCATTAAACTGTTTTTGATACAAACTCGCCACAGATATACTATATACGCATATACGAATTGTAAATGTGTTGAATCCCGTGGATTTATTGAAATGAATAAACAATAAATAATTCAATGGATAATAATCAGTGGATAATTTAATAAGGCTGGCTTCAAGTGAGTTTTTCAAGGTTTCGAGTACCCTTTTTTTTTCTTTTTTTTCAAGGCGATGTTGAAAGAAGCAGAAGCAAAACAAGTTCTCATCGACACCCTCGAAAAACGTGTCGGAAATATGCAAAACGAGCTAGAATCCAGTGAACAACAACAACTCGAATCCAGCACTCGAGCGCTGCGAGGGGAACAAGCAGAACTGTGCTCCATCCTGCGGGAAGAAATATCCTCTAAATTAGCAGCTGTCGAAGCTCGCCGTAAGCTCGAAGACGAAATCGAAAAAGCTCGAGCGTGGATGAAGTCCAAAAGTAACGACTTGAAAAAGCTCAGCGGGTATCTCCCATTGAAAGCTTCAAAAGTGGAACAAGATATTTCCCAGCATAACGTTCTGCAGAATGACATAAAGTCGTTTAATGATGATGAACTCAAAGACATTTACAAACGAGGGAATAACTTGATCCGGGAATGCGACGAGGGAGATCGAGCCAAGTTGGAAGCACTGTTGAACAACATTCGCGGAGAGTACGAGGAACTTCAGAAAGAAGCTCGCGAGAAGCAGGCGGCGTTGGCTGATCTTCTTCAAGGTCGCAAAGCTTTCGAAAATGAGATTGACAGGTGTCAGCGGTGGATCAACGAAGCCGAAGTTGCGACGTCAGCAGATATTCGATCGTCCAGTGTCGAAGTACTGCGGGAGCAGTTGGCTAAGGTAATGATTTTGGGATTTTTTTCAGTGGTGAATGATTCTATCGATCGTGTCATCCAAATTACCCAAACTCCAATTTCGTCCCACATATCTATCAAACCCCAATTTTTCTCATCACACAAATCAATTTTTCAGTACGACCGACTACGAAACGAAGCCAAAAACTATGCCGAAGACATAGAAAGCATAATCCAGCAGGGAAAATCCATCCTACCGACCATCAGTGACGCCGACAAACTAGAACTCAGCGAGCAATTGAAAAACATGAAAGAAGCCCACTCCAAAGTCGCCGGTGTCATAAGCGAACGAGCCGGGGCTCTGCAGAAAAGCATAGACGAAGCCGAAGAAGCCGCCGCGAGAGTCGCGGAAGCCGTTCAGTTCATGACGAACATACAACACGAGCTACAAGAACTTCACAAACCCATTGGCTCGCGCGTGGAAGACGTCGAGGGCATGCTCGCGTCCTACGAAAAAATCCTCGACGACCTCAAAGGAAACAAATCGAAACTCGCGGACCTGCAAGACGTCAATTTGAGCGACTTGCACGAAGTCATGTCCCAACAAGACGACTTGATCAGGACTCTGGAAGCCCAAATAGCGAAACTCCGACAGTTGCTCTTCCTACGGCAGCAGTTCCTGGCACTGATCACGGAAATCATGAACTTCATCGCGAAATACACGGACGTTGTGCGGGACATCGAAAAATGCTGTCAAACTACGGAAGAGAAGATCAAAAAGTACGACGACGTAATTTCGAAAATCCAAGAATGCGAAGCTACGCTTGCCAGCGCGACGGACAAAGGCCAGCAAATCGCGGCTGACGGATCGGCTGCTGACAGGAACAACATAACCGAGCAATTACAGTCGTTGAAACATCAGCTGCAAACTTTGCGACGAACCGTTGAAATGCAAAGAGAGCAACACGAGCTCGAAGCGGCCGAGCACAAGAGACTCGCGGAAGAGCTGGCTGATTTGCTGGATTCTTTGGGAAACAAGGAAAACGACGTCAAAAGTCGTCCGTTGCTAGAAAGAGATGCCAAAAACGTGGAGGGGGAGATCGAGAGGCACGAGGCGCTTTGCGAAAACGTCAACGAATACTTGGACAAAATTCGTGGATTGAAGGATTCCGTGCAACACGAAGACGGAATGCCGGGGTCATTGAAGGAGATGCTAAGCGAAGCTGTTTCGTTTTTGGCTTCGCTGCCGAGGGAAATGGAGGACCGTGGGGATTATCTGAAAGATAATTTGCGAATGCGTCTCGAGTACAACGCGCTTACGGAGAAATTGCACGATTGGGTTCGAGAGGCTGAGATAAGGTTGGAGAGTGACAGGGATGGGCTGGATTTTCAGAATATTTTGAGCGACCTCGAAGAGCACAAGATCTACTTCAGCAGCGAAGCTTCGATTCGTGAGTTGGTGTCGCAGCAAATTCAGCAGTCGGCGGATAGGATTTGGCCGTCGCTGGGTTCGGCGGAACAGGAGGAACTGAATGCGGAGCAGCAGCAGCACACGCAGCTCTTGAAAAATACTTTGAATACCGCAAAGTCGAAGAAAGCTCGGCTCGAGCAGGGGGCTGAGACCTGGCGCGAGTACGTGCAGACTTTGGAGAGAGTGAAAGGGGTTATTTTTAGGACGAGGTTCACGGACGAACCCGTCGATACTTTGGCGGGGCTGCAGTTCAACATCCAGAAGATATCGCATGCTTTGAATGATATTAAGGTGAGGGATTTGGGAGTTGTCGGGGTATTGGGAAATGATGCGAATGATTGGTTTATCGGAGTTCGGATTAATTGGGATTCTGATTGATTGATTGGGTGGGGATTTTGGGTTATCGATTGATCAGGAACTTGGATGAGTCATATGGTACTGCACATGTTGAAGTTTGAAGTTTGATTCGTAAATTTTAAGTTGGAGGTTTGATTCGATCACTTCGGAGCTTCGAGTCGAACTAGCAGTTTCCGACTTGAACTTTTAATTTGAACTTTCTGAAGTCAACTTCAAAATCGAAGTTTTGGTATCGGGGTTCAACCATGAAGTTTTAGAGTTGAATCGCAGACTGAAAGTTTTCGACTTGAACTTTAAATTTGTACTTTCTGAAATTGACTTTGAACTTTAAGTTACGGAATTGAAGTTTAGGCTTGAAGTTTCGGAATTGAAGTACAAACTTGGACTTGAAATTTGAATTTCCCGAAGTTAACTTTAATATTGGAGTTTCGGAATTCATTGAAGTTCGATCTTGAACTTGGAACTCGAAGTATTCAACTTGAACTTCGAATTTGAACTTCCTGAAGGTAACTTCAAATTTCGAGTTTCGGAATTGAACTTCGAACTTCAAGTTTCTGACTTGAATCTGAAATTTTAACTCAACCTTTTTAACTTCAACTTTTTCGACTTTTCTAACATTTTAACTTTACTTTAAATTTTAAATTTCAATGTTTAACTGAAGTTGAACATTGAAGTTTTGAAAGTCAACTTCAAACCCGGAAGTTTCCACTTGAACTTCAAATTTTAAGTTCCTGAAGTTTACTTTAAACTTGAAGTTTTGAGAAGTAAACTTCAAGTTTCCGAATTGAAGTTCCGACTTTTAGTTATGGTAATTCTCAATTTGACGCTTCGGGATTGAATATGAATTCTGTGTTCATTTTAAACTTTAATTTTAGGTAACGAATTTCAAACTTGAAATTCAGAAACTAAACCGTCAAAATGAAGATTCCGCATTCGACTTCAAATTTGAAGTTTCGGAAGTTAGTTCCAAAATAGTTGTTTGGGAATTTAACTTTAGGGATCAACTTTTACCTTTAAGTTCCTGAAAATAATAAAACTTCATTACTTTTACAGAATCAACACTTCGAGCTCGAATTACTCAACGAACGTGGTAAAGAAATACTGAACTTGGCTGATCCAAGCAACAAATCGATCATCTCGGATCAGTTAGCAGACGTGAATTCAGACTGGGCAGGTTTGATATCAAATCTCCAAGATCGAAAAGATGCTCTCGAAGCGCTTCTGAAACATTGGGAAGAGTTCGAAACGCGCTGGAACAGCGTTGAAGCAAAATTAAACGCAATAGAAGAAAAAAATAAATTCATAGATTCTACCGTCAGATCCAAGCAGCATCTCCTGGATGTAAAAAAATCTCTATACGTAAGTTTTGCAGTAACATATACTTGTTTTTTCAGAAAATTTCATGATAACTTGTAGCCATATTGACATTATAGTCACTTATGTCAAGTAACTGTAACGGATTACTTTTTGGAAAACGTAACCTTATATAAATGTAAATCATTACTATTCTGAAAAATGAACTTTATCTGGAGCGTGCTACTTTTTTCAATCAAGTAACCGTAAAATGTTACTTTCTCGAGTAATTGTCCGGTCTCGAAAATTGTTAAACGATCAGTGGTTTTTATTTTGCAGGATTTGATCACCGATGCTGAAGAAATTCCACCTTTAATGGACGAGGTCAAAGAACTGGCAAAACCTGTGCTTACTTACTTGTCAGCTTTTTCGGAAGCGCCCGCACAAGCATTAGAAAGCAAGATAGAAAAATTGCAGGGATCTATCGGAAAGTGAGTAGAAAAAATCCATGTACATCGTTGTTTTTTTCAGCATGTTTCTTAGACTATGGTAAGAACCTACATGAATGATGTTCATTAGTATTTGAACGTTAGTATTTGTTCGTTATTTTAACGAATCAGTACCGCAGATAATTGACGAGAAACATGTTCATCGAATTTTTTACTCCCGTTCAGAAACGTATGATTGAAGACCCAAATTTTTCGAGTCTATAAAATCGAAAGAATTACGAACGAGAAGCAAAATATTTGTCGAGTCACGAGGACGAGACTTTCTTTCTATTTAAAATCACTCTATTTTTCTTGAGCGAATGCCAAATTATGTATTAAATGGGTTTTTTTTTTCAAACGATGACATCATCGCAAAACAAAATCTACTGCGTACTACGTATTGTTCATAACTCCCCCACGTTTACGTAAAAAATAAACACACATAGCAACAACAAATATGGAGGAACGTAAAAAATTTCAGTAAATAAGATCCATGACGAAAGGGGGGGAGGGGAAGAGTCAATTCCAATTTCAGAATTTAACAGTATGTGAATTTCGAATTTATGTTATATACAGAATTCAATAGTTCACTCTCCAACTTTCATATGCTTCGGTTTCAAATCGAGAACATATTTGAAACTGCGTCTCGACGAAAATTCTTCTGCTTTTCACATCAAATCCGTGTAACCAGTATCGCGACGAGATATGTTTTTTCGCCGGTATTCCGACGTCAAGCCGCATGCGTCGCGGCGTCTCGCCAAAAAACTTGGCGCTCACGCCGAAGCCTCATTACGTTCCCAATCGCGATCTGTTGCTGTTTAGTTTGTAACATACCGCGCCAGTTCTCCAATTTTATACAGTTTATAACCAAAGTTCCAAAACTGAATAATAGTTTCGTCAATCGCTGAACCATATACACTTTTGTCGGAATAAAAACTCTTATCGTAGGTACGAATATTTTGCATTTCTGCGAGTTGTGATCGGGGTCCAAAAAACTGTTGCGATGATCAACGAAGTTATTTCGTTCTCATGATTCGAGTAGTTTTTTTTGTAGTTTTTAAATCAATATGTGATGTGAAATAGTGAAAAGTTTATTGCATATAAAACGTTTTTCGTTTCCGTGAGAGTGAATTGTTTATCAAGGACGTCATAAATCTTCAAAATGTGCGAATAAACTTCGCGGAAACCTGTATTTCAAGTGATGTCATCAGTTGAAATTTGACATTTCATGTGCTTTTGAGGCTGATTTTTTTCCGTATGTGAAAAATCAGTCATATAAATAAACGAAATGATCTCGAAAATCTCCTCTAGACAAAAAACGAATAAAAAACACAGTTTCAAACCAAAATCGTAAAACAAAACAATCCCTCAAAAACGAAAAAAATGTATTAATATGAAAAGTAATTCAAGCCACACTTTCGTATCGTTCGTCTATTTTTAGCCAAGGCCTCCGTCACTGGCTACCGTCCGTTTGGGACACAAGCCAAGCGAGAATGAAACAGCGGGGCTCACGCGACACGCATTTCCGATTCTAAATTTGTCTAGAGTCGCTGATCTTAAAATTTCTAAAATTCTGCCACCGCAACGCGCGGTTGACTCCCAAACAATTCCCGAACTCATTACACTGTTTACGTGACTGAAAATACAACGCCCATAACGCACTCAACACTTGGTCGTTTCAGGGTCGTCGCTTCCTTACGAGAAAAATCCGAGGAAGTGGTTCGAGGTATCCAGAACTTGGAAGAAGACGAGCGGGAAATCGATCGACTCAAGTCCGAACTAGAGAGCATCAAAGAAAAAATTTCCACGTTCTACGTTTTCGGGGCTGATCAAGACGAGACGGAAGAGAACTTGAATTCACTGAAAGATCGGTTGGAAGGATCGGTGAATTCCGCGAAAGAATTTTCAGCAACCACAAAGTCGCGGTACCAAACCAGCCAGGAGTTTGTCCCAGCTGACTTGGCCCAGTTGTTGACGAGTTTGGAACTGAGCACGGAAGAAACGATCCACGCGATGGACGAGAAACAGAGGGAGCAAAAAAGGGCGAGAACAACGAGAACGGAGTATTTGTCCGACGTTGAGCAAGTTCAAGATTGGCTGAGGGACGCCGAGGTCAAGGTCCAGGACCGGTCCATGGAGCCGGGGAAACTGATGGAGAATCTGCGGCAGGTCCAGAACGAGCTGGTTCTCGTCACCGGCAAGCACGAGCGGTTGACGAAGAATGGCCAGGTCATCGCGGGAAGCAGCAGGGATGGAAAGGAGAAGGAGTTGGTCGCGAGAACAATAGCGAATTTGAGCGAGCAGTTGGGACAAGTTCGGTCGTGGTTGGACGAGAAGAAGCAAGCCGTCGGTGATACCTTGGACGCTTGGCAACGTTTTCTGTCGCTGTACGAAGCTGTCAAAGCTTGGACGGAAGAGAAACGGCTTTTCTTGGTGGAGCCGCTAGAATTGAGCACTCTTAGCCAAGCCAGGCAAAAACTGCATGATTATTCCGTAGGTTTATTTTGATACTGAATTTTGTGGGATATCTTGGATATCGCGGGTTTGACACGCAGAGAGATGAATTTTTGTAATTCTAGAAGGATCGTATTTTGGATCTGAAAGAAGGGATTATTTTTGTTCTTGTTCTTGTATTATTTTGTTTGTTGGAAGTCATGGGAATACATTTTTTTTTTTTAGGTGACGGTCAAAAGTTGTAAGCAAGTGAACAAGAATCTGAGCGACATGGGGAAAGAATTGGAGGCTATTGGCCAAGTTACTAGTACGGGCGATCTTCCGGAGAAACTCGCCGAAGCTGAAGAAGCGAAGGTCGAAGTTGAAGGGCAACTTTTACAAAGGGTTGGTACCAAACTTTTGAAATTGATTGTTTATTCTTGATTTTTCAGTCCGAATATTCGAATTTTTTAATTCCGTGATTTTCGAATTTGAATATACAAATTCGAGTTTCAATTTTCAACTGTCGAATTTTACTAACAGTGCGTATCATCAGAGTTGAAAATTTAATATCATAAGTTTTAGAATGTTGTATTTATGATTTTCAGAATTAATCATTTTTTGTTTTCTTATTCCTAAAATAAAATTTAAAGTCTTGACATTTGATTCGAACAAATACTGGAAATTATCCATGTCCTGATGAGTCTGTTCGTCTTTGATATTTTCCAGAACGCTCTTCTACAAGAAACTAGTGAAGAATGGGAGCAGTGCGAGAAGAAGATGAAGGACGTAAGAACGTGGATGGAAAAAGCCCGACAGAGTCTCGAATCGCCCCAGAACAAGAAGAAGCCTCTACGAGATCAACACGCTATCCGGGAAAAAATGCTGAGTGATATTGAAATTCAAAAAACGAAAATATCTATGAGCGTTGAGAAACTGCAAGTGCACTTCCGATCTGGGATTGGAGGCGATAGTCGTGTTGCGGATGCGGCCAATGACCTCATGGTGCAGCTGAACGGCCTGCTGGAAACAATCAGGGAACAAGCACTTTCCTTCGAGGCGTGTTTGGGACAACTCGATCAGTATCAACAGGTTAATATTTGTCACCGAAACAGAAACTTCAGTGTTTTTGCAGAATTTTTGATCGCTTTTCAGAACTGCTTACACAGAAAATTTGGTTTGCTGCAGCCAACCAAACATTTGGTAGATATTTAGCCAACCACATTTTTATTTGTGCGTATGAAATTTTGACTAGCTGTAACAAATTTTCATTTAACTGAAACTCATTTTTGGTCACTGGTAATAAAATTTGGTTCCCTCTGCCAAACTTTTTGGTTGGTTAAATATCTACCAAATGTTTGGTTGGCTGTACCAAACGACTTTTCAGTGTACAAATATTATTTATTGATCAATTAATTTTTTCCGGCATTTTAATATTTATTTAGAAAACTGTTCGATCAAATTATGATTTTTTGTTACAAAAATTTCGTTTTTTCATTAAAAAAAAACGGATAATTTTTCTTGAATGTAAAATTCAAATTTGGAGAAATTCTCCTGCTTCTTCAGTTTGACGGATGAAAAATACATAGAAGGTAAGGACATATCTTGACTTTTTTGCAGGAAATTCAGCAAATTCGACAACAAATACTTCAGGCTGAGCAACAGCTGAGGACGGTGTTGAGCCCCACATACTTGCCAAATGACAGGGAGAAAGCTGCCCAAGAGCAACAGGTAGGTTTTTTTCACATATCTCAAGGCACTTGCACTTGCACAATGCACTTATGCAATGAACAACAGTAGAATTCTTGGTACGAACCCAAAACCACGATTGTGAGGTAAAACGTGGACACAAATAATTAGATTTGTTCGAAGTTTGAATATTTGCGATAGAGATTTCGGAATTTATTTTCGTCGGCAGTGGCGTGGTGATGAATAACTTTTTATCGGGGAACTCTATCTGCCACCCCCTCCCCCTCCTCAGATTTGCATTTTTGAGAGGAAGAAAAAAAATGTATGGGCTGAAAAATGAAATGAAATGATTGATTTAGCTCTTGAATAATCAAAATTTTCCATTTTCAAATCATTTCAAATTCAGAGAAATTTTGTGAATCGAAATTTAAAAATTGCAGGATTCAAAAATGAAGATTCAAAAATTAATTCGAAAAAATGTCGATATCAATTCGAAACCTGAAAAACTATGATATCGTGATACCGAAATTCAGAAGATTTATCATTTTCTTGAAAATGATAAAGTTCTTTCTTGAACTTTTTCCTAGAAAATCGATCACTGAAAGAGTCAATTTTCTCGTTCCAAGTTTGCCACCCTAAAAAATCCCACCGCGCCATTGTTCTCCCTTGGTCATACACCAGCTCTTCCAAAAATATGAAATAATTATCACCCAAACTTTCCGTCTTTCTCACCGAGGTGTTGGGTAGTATCTGTATTCGTACGTAACTTTCAGTAGTGCTATCACTCTGCCTCTCATTCGAATCGCAAAATCTTCAAAAACATTTTCTTTTGGTGTTGGGAAAAATTTGGCATCTTCATAATCATTAGAATAAAGTTTGCAGTAGCACATATCGATGTGTATGCTCACAGTTGCTTCACACAAACAATTTTTATTTACCAAACATCTGACGCGTTCTTTTAGTAAACAACACTAGCTCCGAACGAAACGTATATTCTCTAAGGGTTTATTTTTACAACGGTATACCTTCTCCGAGCATATATTTTATTTATGCTTTTTTTATGTTCCTCCTCCCTTTCACCTATCTCCGTCTGCTGCCATCCACTCCACGTTTGATTTATCGATTGTCAATTATCGGTCACGTGTCTTCAGACATGTCAAGAAAGAATCAAGTCGTTGCAAAGTCAAATACAGTCCCGCACAGAACGTTCAAAACTCATAATCCAACGAGGCACGCCACATATTGAGTCATTGGATACCTAGCATTTTATCGATTCGATTCTTGATCGAAGGCATAACGAAGAAAGTTCGCTTTAACTGCGTTGAACCGCAATGTTCGCGAATTCATTAGATAACCGCAATTTCTCAAGTATTACTGAATAACAGCAGATGCCGAAAAATGGTTACGAACGTGTTCTGATGACAGCGAATCTTATCAAGTTTCCAAACTTTGTGATAAGATTCGTCTCGATCCAGACTCTATTTGACCTTTTTCCGCATTATAAATATTTGTTCATGTTTCGATGAGCACCGATCGCGTGTAATACTAGCATGATTGTTCCAAATTCTGAACAGTATATCACAATCACGATGTTAGATGACCGCATCGTTTTTCGTTTTGTTACGTATTTGTATCTCTAATCGTTAATACTGTACCGAATTAGAGCGCCAGCATTGCAATTTCCGGGTGCGATGAATCCGAGTTGTATGGAAGCAATAAAAGTATCAAAAACGAAGCTAGCCGTCCATTTCATAGACAACATGATCATTTTTCATGTCGATATCTCCATATCAAACGTGTGCAATATATTGAAACGAATGACAACTTCTAATGATTGAAACTGACTTGGAATTGTGTTGTTCTGTGGCTGTTATGCCCGTGAGCAGGACTTGGAGTCTCAGATGGATGAATGGAAACAACGCATCCAGTCTCTGGCCGATGAGATGTATGCGGTGGATCCGCATTACGAGCCACCACTCGGTGTCAAGGTCACGGGCGTAATCTCTTACGCAGATATAGCCGCGGGAGGAAAAAGTCCGAGTTCACGGAACAACAGTCCTTTCAGAACTCCACGTAATAATCCTTTACCCATTTCTACCGTGAGTCACGTTTTAAGACCTGCAGGTATCGCGTCAGCTCCTCAAGGTCATTGTAAGTCACGGTCGCCCGAAGGGTTCCGGGAGACCGAAAACACAGACAGAGAGTCCGTGAAACGAGGTCGAAGAGGTCGTTCAGTGACGAAAAAGAGCGAATGTCAGTCGGTAAAAGACATTCCTGCTATTCGAGTCGAGGAGGAAGCCACGAAAGCGTTTCCAGAAAATTCGAGGTCAGGCGTGAAGAACCGTGGACGATCGATGGAGGTTGAAAAAAGTTTGTCGCCGAGAGAGAACGCGAGAATGAGGTCTCCGAGTCCCATCTGGATACCGGGGTCGACGTCTTACGCTGATATATTACGAGGTCGAGCGAATGGTTCGAGAGCCCCGTCCGAAGCACCCAGCGAAACGGAGGGTATGGTGCTGCTGAGTGGTCATGAAACTTGCAAAACGGAGTTGAAAACTTTGAATGACGGTGAAGGAGAACCCGGAAGTGAGGATAGAGAAAGTGGGAGCCAGTATCTTCGGGCTGAAGAGGAACGCAAGGACTTTTCTGTGCAAGATTCGGAAAATGGAGAAGATTACGATGGTGCGAGTGGATTTCAGTACGCGTACATCGACCAAGTTCCGGAATTGGTGAGGTACATGAGCACACCTTTGGCGAATTATCCGCTTGATTCGTACGTTTACGTGCCTGGTCACCATCAGCCTTTGGAAAACGTCACGTTGAGTAGTTATCGCTTCGGGACAGTTTCGCAATCGGATTTCCTGTCCTCGGCTTCCATGGTTTTCCAACAGTCTCGGAACACTTCTGATGAGGTTTCTGCAGAAAGTGGGGAAGTTGACAGTGGGTTGGGGAAACCTTTGGACATTGAAGATCATTCGAGGGAAAATGTTGTGGTTACTAGACATGCTGGCGATGATGAGTTCAAACTTGTGAAGATTGAGGAAGTGACGCGAAGTAATGTTGATTTGAACGGAGAATCGGATATTCTGGAAGCGAAATTGTTGACTGAAGCCAAGGAAACGTTTTCGTATGCACAAATACTTTCTCAGGGCTTGGTTGTGAGGAGACCGACGAAAGTGGAAGTTACGGAAAATGCTTTGACGTCTTCTGAAAAAGAAGGTGATTTAGTCAAAGTAGAAATTGAAGAATCTGATACTGAAGTTGTGAAACAACAGGTTGAATATCAGAAAGTGATCGAAAAACCAGAGCGAAAAAACGCGAGGAAAGAGGAAAGACAGACACGAAAAATGCCGGTGGAGGAGAAGACTAAAATGGATGAAAAACGAGTGGAAATGAAGAAAAATAAGAAAAGGGGAAAAGAGCGAGCGCATGACGAATGCATGGCAGAAGACGTGGATGCGAAAATTGGGAGGAAAAGCGATTTGAATGTCGAGGAAAAAGAAGACGGGAAATTGATGAAACTGGAAAAGGAAAGTGAAGTTCCTGAATGTAATTTGAACATCGAGAAAAAAGAAGATGAGAGATTGATGGAAGAAGATGCTACTAGACCAGAAGTTGAAGCGAAGAAGAAGGATTCTCGTGAGAAAAAACAAACGAAGAAGAAGATGAACAAAAATCCCGGGGACGAAATAGACAGAGCATTGAAAGAAATCGAGAACATGGATAAAGTTCAAAAGGTGCAGAAGGAAAAACCTACGAAAGAATCGACGAAATCTCAAAGCAAGAAAATTGTTAAATCCGCTGTTAACGGAATTTTGGAAAAAAATGAAGATGATAACAAGAAAGTGAGTGGAATGGATGACAAGAAGTCAGAAAAACCAGAATTTGTTGCAGAAGATACTATAAAACCGACAAAATCGAAGAAAAATACTCAGAAACAATATGTGAAAAACGTAATAAACAAAACGGAAACCGAGACTATAAAAGTAGACGAATTGCCAGAAACTGGAAAAAAAAACGATGAAGAAACTCAGAAAAATGACGTACCTGTCAAAAAAAGTAGGAAAATGAAAAAATCCGAAATTATTGCCCAGCCAGAGGATAATAAAATTGAATTATTGACGAAAGACGAAAGAATATCACAGTTCTACGATGGAGATAAAAAAATTGAAGATAACCAAGCAGAAGAACAAAGTAAAGTCATTCAAGTTTTTACTGAATCGAAAGAGCAGAAGAAAAAAACAAAGAAAGGAAAGAAAGTCAAAGAAAGTGAACCAACTGAAAATATATCTGAAATACAACCAATCATAGAACCTGTAAATTCACAAGTTGAAGATGCAATTCGGATAAAAGTTGAGTGCAACGATAACAAAGTGACTCAGGAAACAAAAGAAAAAGCGCATAAAGTTCCTGCAGATCATCAAACAACTGAAGAAAAAGAACCCAATACAACCCCGAAGAAGAAATCGAAGAAAAATAAAAAATCTAAAACTCCGAATGTGCTGGAAAATGTTGGAGTCGACAAATCTGAGCCCATTGATTCGCAGCCGGAAAAAACATCTCAAACATTAAATCAGAAGGTCGCTCTTGAAGTTACAAATTTGAGGGACTGTGAAGATGATGAAGTTGTTGAGCAAAAATCAGTACCTCAGTTAGATTACTCGTCCATTATGATGATAACACAAGTGGAAGAAGAAAATACATCGAATACTAGTGACTCATCAAAACAAAAAGTTCAAACACCAGATCAAGAAATGGAAACAGATATACCTAAAGAACAAATTTCAGTTGAACCACAAATAAATGAGCCGAAAACACAGAAGTCGTCTAAAAAAGCACGAAAATCGACGAAACAGTCCAAAAAAACTGACGAAGATTCGAACACAGAAGAAATAGAACACTCAAAGGACATTTCTGCTGCTGTTTCAGAAAAAGGCGAAGATACTGAAGAAAAATTTCAAGAAAAATTATATGATCAAAAATTTCAAAATATGATATCTCTCGAAAGTGGCAGTGCGATAAAGGACGATTCCATTTGTGAGAACGAAAAAAAAAGTGAACAACTACTGAAATCAGTCGAGGAGAAAAAAGATACTCAATCGTTTGAAGAAATGAAAAATCTGGCGATTGAACAACAGCAAGATGCACCAATATTCGGCAGTGTGAAAGACAGGAATTCCAAATACCGAAAATCTAAAAGTTCATCGTTCAATGATAAAAGAAAAACTTTACTGGAAATCGCACCTGTCGGGAAATCATCGAGCAGTGATGAAAGTATGGACGCAGAACAGCCAAAAGATCTTCAATGCTGCAGTGAAATGTTGAACGATTACGTTATCAATTATCACGAATTTCAGAAGGCAGAAGTCAATTTTCACAAACATTGCAAAGTGGTGAAGGTTGTTGAAAAAGCATGTCCACCGATGATACCGAAGAACCGATCAGAAAGTATTGAGAGGATCGTAAAAGAGTCTATAATGAAATTCCCTGAAACATGCCCTGGAAACGCAAATGAAAAAAAGTCTTCAGAAATTACAACTGCTGTACAAAAAATAGAGAATGGAGCGGAAAATGTCCTAGAAATCGACTACAAACATCCAGAACCAAAAGAAAATAAATCATTAAAAAATGAAAAATACCCTGAAACATCTAGTGAAGCTGCAATCATTCAAAATCATCCTGAATTGAGAGATGACGAAAGAGAAGTGATTTTTGATACTGCAGGAACAATGGTTGATGTCATTTTGGAACCTCCAGTAGCTGCTGATTCAGATGATGAAATAACTTTCGAAATCATAGATAAGAACGCTCCAGAGTTTTTGGCCATTTCGGAAGCGAACGATGAAAATCTGTTCGACAAACAGATAGACGTTACCTTACCAACTGACTCTTCAATTTTTTCAACTGTCAAGTCTGACAACAGTTCTTCAAGTAAGGAAATCGCAGATGACGAGGAAAATGAATTGCGAACGTTTGTCTCCATATCCAAAGAAGATATAAAACATGAAGCTTCAGCAGCAAATGTACAACACGTCGTTGTCTGTGAAAAACTCGAGTCACAAAAGGAAAAACTGGACGTAAAAAATGAAATAGTTAATCCGAATGAGGAAGATGTGAAACAAGACACTCAGACAAACATGACTAGTGGTGACTCCAAATCTGGCGGAAGTGCTTTAACTGAAGTTTGTGGTAACTTACAAAATTCAACAGCAGAAAACAAACCAAAAATTGTTGAAAAAACCGACTCTATTTCTCCAAGTCCCGAGAAAAAAAATACATGTGATAAAAAAGAAACCGAAAATGTAAAGTCGAAACAAGTTGAGATGAAAAACAAACAAAAGAAAAAGAAAAAACGCGCGTGTGAAGAAAAAAACTCCGTTTCAGAGCATGTTGCGGTCTTGACTACCGATAACAATGTTGCGGATGCAAAAGTTAGTACGAACATTGACGTTGAATCTTGTCAGAAGGATGAAAAAAGAGAAATGTTAGAATCTGCGGTACACGAAACGTCGGTTATTTCGGCAGAATCTTCGAAAGAGAAGAAAATTGTTCATCTTGATGAAGTTTCGAATGGATGTGATAAACTGGTTATACGTGCTCCGGAAAAATCTGATGATAAAGCCAGTGGAGACAAAATTTCTTCTATGAAAAAATCTCCCAAAGGTGAAGATTATTCCACTGCAATAGCAACTGAAGAAGGCACTCCTCAATCGGAACCAAAACCAGAGACTTCAGAAACAGAGAACTTGCTACCTTCGATTTCTATTTCTCCAGTAGAAGATGCCAAAAAAAACCCTGATCCCGTATCAACATCTGCGAATGTAACGGACGTAAAAGCAGAAAATGAAACTTCATCCGGAGAAATGAAGAAAAACGACGCTGAAGAGTCGAATATACCAGAAGACAAAGTATGCATTGAACATCAAAACGAAAAGAAGAAGAAATCGAATTCCAAAAAGACTCAAGATTCGAAGTCTGACGTGCAAAAAACGAAAGAGGAAGAAACAGAATCGAAGAGTGAAGATTCGTCGATCGAAAAAATTGTGGATGAAAATTCGATCGAAGCAGATTATCAGAAAATAGAACAGGCTACTCCTTCAAGTATCCACGACCAAACTACGAAAGTATCTGGAAATGGAGGGAAATCGGCACCAAAGAAACAGAAACGAAAACAAGATAATATTAAAGTTGTATCGATTCAGACCAAAGCGGAAAA
Organism: Platygaster equestris; assembly: GCA_030522785.1. Lineage (NCBI taxonomy): Eukaryota > Metazoa > Arthropoda > Insecta > Hymenoptera > Platygastridae > Platygaster > Platygaster equestris. The sequence continues at coordinate 43,564 of JAPYZK010000026.1, forward strand.
AATATTGTCTAATAACGAAACTATAATTGAACAACGTGAGTCAATTCCAAGTACTCACGATAACCCTGAAATTGGAGCAATTGTAGAAAGTGAAAAACCGGAGGAAAAGTCTCAATCTCAGAAGCAGAATTCAAAAGACGATCAAATTTTGGCGATGGAGACAAAATCGTTGATAACTTCAGCAAGTAAAATTGTAGGAAAAGAAAGAGTTGATAAACAAGGCAGTGTTGAATCTGAAAACAAAACTCCTGAGATCGCAGGATCGATAAACAAAGTTGACAAAAAAGATCCTGAATTTTCAACATTGACGGAGGGTAAAAATGATTCAGTAAAAGAAATTGTTGCAACTGCTGAACAGAACATTTCAGTATCTTGTCCAGAACCACAAGGTATCAAAAATACATCTATAGCAGAAAAACCAGTTTCCGAATCAGACAGTGCCAAATTGAATAAAAAGACGAAATTGAAAAGAAAAAGCGACAAGGAAGATTTCAATCGAGAAGAGCAAGAAAGTTCGACAAACAAAAAAGAAGAAATAATATCCGAAAGTCGTCAGAATACTCTTATTCCTGAAAACACTGAAACAAATCCTCAAACACCTGCAGTTCCGAAACTTGGTGAAAAAATGGATGAAAATCGATCGACCTTCAAAGTTTCATCTGAAAGCGACAACGAATCCACTCCAGAAGTATCTACCAAAAAATCAGGCACGCCAAAAAACAAATCCCCTCTAAAATCCCCAGAAACCTGCCAAATCGCGGAATTCATTCCAACCATAGTAGCGAAAATCGAAAAACCCGAAAACATTCTGCCACGCAAAAAAGGAAAAGAGTACAAGAATCTAAATTCAGGACCGGAACCAAAAAACGAGACTAAAATCCCAGAAGATGTCGTAGAAACGCGTTTAAAAAATCTCTCCGAATCTGACGCCACGAAAAAACCCCATAAAACCTTATCCCCCATGATGGGCGCCATAAAATCGAGTCCAGCTTCGATAGACGTATCAGAACCGGTGAAAACCAAAGTCGAATTTTACATAGACGGCGAAGTCGTACGCGTATCGAAATCTAAAGAGTCCAAATCTAACCTTGAGGCAACTGAATTTTCTTCTGAACCAAGTCAAACGTTGGTAGAATGTTTGTTGAAAGACACCGGTTTTTGGCCCGAAAAGTGCATTTATCACAACTCGGAACGTGAACTCTACCAAACTTTAGCCTCGCGAGCCAAAAAAGGGAAAAAATCGGACACGAAAAAACCACGTGATTTCGAAGATGACGATGGTAATGACAAATCTGGAAATGGTGGCAATGGTGGTCGCAAAAGTGCCGCAAATTCAGGCACGAGTTTAGGTTCTCCTCGCACAGAACGTTTGATCGCGGATTTGCCGGGTGGAATTGGTAGCTGGAGCGATTACAGTACATATCTCGCGGTAGAAAGTGACGTGAAGCCTCGAAATATTGACTCTGAGACAATCGTGACCGAATTGAAATCGCCTATTTTTGGTACATTAGACCCTTCTCTTCCTTTCGATCCGAGCCAATTTCCCTGTCCGTCCTCCTGTCGTTTAGGGGAACAAAAAGACGAATTCGAGCAACAAGCGAGTTTATCGCGGGGGAGAGGTGCAGAGGCTGCGGGAGCTGATAAAACTTGCGCGGTCCAGTGGATTAAGGTGCGCGATAAATTGAAACGCAAGAGTGCTCGATCGTGTTGTTGAAAAAGTTACTTTTTTTTAGTGTTTTAACACCGAATCATAACTACCTCTTTTTGGCTTTGAAATTTAACATGATTATCTCCTTTGCATCGTTCTTGAGCTTTTTTTACACTTTGTAGCATGTTTTCGGAACTTGGGTTTGTTTGGAAAAGTCATGAGGTGACGGATTTGGGTGAATCATTGAGTTGACGTGTTGATTATTTAATGGAAGAGATGGTTGATGCTGAAGTGCGTATCTGACCCATGGGCAATTGAGTGGGTAAGTTTTTTTCGTGGCTTATGTGCGCACTTTGGCAACGCACGAAGATTGGAATTGAACTTCGTACTTATTTTTGGATCGAGGATTATATTTATCAGACAAACTGCTTGGAAATGAGTAGTTTGAATGGAATTTTTTATTAATGTGCAAATTTTGCTCAGAATATGAATGTGAGGCCTTTTTATTTCATGTTTTCCGCATTCTGTAAGATCGAAGTAATAAAAATACGCATCATGGAAGTGGAATCTCGTCTATTTATGTATTGCGCAATTGGAAAATCGTGAGAAAAAAATCGAATGTTCCAAATTGATTTTTTTACAGTAAAAAACAGTCTTTCAGCTTTCCTGTTTTTGAATTTTGTGTTCGTTTTTAGCTTCTATGTTTTATTCTGTGTGTGTACTGATGCTTTTTTTAATACTCGGAAATCAATTAATCCTTAATCTTCCGTCAAAGCATGAAAATATGTAGAAAGAGGTCAACTGAAGTTTTGCCTCATTTTTTCGTAAAAATTCGATAGCTGTCAATTTTATTGTCAATTAAAACATTTCTGACGCCGCATTTTTTAGAATTTAAAAATTTTTAAGCATGTATTTAATTTCGCAGTAACTGTTAATGTTAGCAAAAGTTTGGATTTCGTAATTCCAACATCCAAGAATCTAAATACTCGAGTGAAGAAATTAACAAAACGAAAAGTTGTAAAAAATCGGAAATTTTATATCGAATATTGATTCAAACGTCGAAGAATATAAACTCGAAATTTCCATTATTCTCTATTTGAATTTAATCGAAAATCAAGGAAGTTATTCATAAATAAACTTTTTTTTCGTAAACGCGAAGATTTCAATGGTATAATATGCAAATTCCAAAACGTATCATTTTTGTAACTTTGACCTGAGAAATCAAAAACTTCAAGATTCTTTCTTTATTTCCAAGTCTTCCACCCCGGAAAATTTCTGCTTTTCCTCAAAGCCATCAAATCTCTGCTTCAACTAACCATCTCAATATCATCAGCATCGTTCATTCTGTTTCGTTCTTTAACATATTTTCTTTCCCCCCTCTAATTAACCTCGTTGAAGTTTTTGTTCTGAAAATGATCTCGACTCTCTATTGATTCTTGTCCGAAAATTTCCAGCAGGTACACTATTTCCAGAACTCAGCAGCTTTCGCACTGTATAATGTTCATCCGGTGACGGTGGTGGGATAAGTGTAGATACATAAAAATCTCTTTACTATTATTATCTGTACAAGTTAAATCATTCACAACTCACCGATTCCAATCTGGAATTACTTTCTATTTCTTCCACTTCGAACGCCTATTGTATACTCTATTTTGGCACTTTTATGTAGCACTTTTGTTACGCTAGTCTAAGCCTCCGACTCGAAAATATGGTGTAAAAGGGGAAGTTCTTCAGTGCATGTGTAACATAATTCTGAAGTATCTAAGTAACTTGGCTCTATGTGCTTGAACATGAACACACGCAATACAGAGGAAAACGGCAAACTTTTTCACGAAATACGCTTTTGGAAAATGTTCTATCGTTTCAAAAAATGTAGTATTTTACATGAGTAATCATCAAAAAAATGTAATCTGATGGAAATGTTAATTCAGAATTGCTGATGTGAAATACGAAACGCATGTTACAAATTTGTGTAGCGTTCTCATCAAATCAAATTCACTGGGAAAAGTATAGTGCATTGTGAACTTCATATTCCATCAACTTTCATTTCGCGCCTCACTGTAGACGGATTGTGGACCCTTGTTTTGTAAAAAAATATCCCCGTTTGTATCGATAGGTAGATTATTTATTGTTGAATAAAAGTTCGAAAACAATTGTTAATCGCCGGATTTTATTTGGCCCTCGCCTCACTCGTGTCCACAATGAGTCAACTTGCCATTTCGTGAGTCCAAGGTTCTCCTCCTAAATTTCTTTCAGCTTTCATACCTTTCTTGTCTTTCTTCCGGGGGTCGGCGATTGCTCAGAAATCTTAAAAACCCATCAGACCTTCGTGAAACTTCGTCTGAATGAGTTAGGTCGACTTTATTTCGATTCATCAAAATTCTACAAATCCACCACAAATACGTAAAAACTACGACATTCCCTATCACTCTCCCTTTCCTCGTTTCAGTAAACAAACTTTCTTATCATATTCAAATATGTCAACACGCAAACTTAAAAACTTATCTTATCTGAAACGACCTTGAATCAGAACACTGCTAAGCATCACCATCATTCATTCCGCCTGCTCTTGAGAATCATCAAGCACAGTCATCCAAGTGCGACAAAGCAGTGTCCAATTGGCTCATTTGGGGACCCTGGTATTATTTTTGTAGGAGGCGACGAATAGTGAAGAATCGGCTGTGGAGGAGCACGACGACTCGACTTTGAGGCAAGCGCCGTCCATCCACTCGTCACATGAAAATAGCTCTCCCTCTTTGGCGGACGCTTCTTTACAAACGGGACACAGTTTATTATTAGACGCGGCAACTGTCGAACCGAAACCTATGCAACTGACAAAACAGACATCGACAACACATACCCCGGTGGCCACCGTTTGTCAGGGTTTGATGACAGATCAGTGCGCGGAGAGCGTTCCGACCCAAGAGACCATAAAGGTTCTGAAAACGACCGACGGTAAAGACGACGTTATCGAAATCGCGACTAAAAATGTTCCCACCGACCACACTCGAACGCGACCCGAACAAGACGACATTATCGTTGATATGAGATATCGCGACGCGCGCGAAAACGAGAGCGCCGTGTCGGAATTGAGTATCCAGCATTTGGCCCCGCAGTCTTTCGAGACCGTCGTCATGGAACCCGACGACGTAACGACGGAAGTGGTAGTGGATGGTGACGGGACGAAGAGAATAATTGTTCGTAAATTGCGGAAGACACTTGTGACTAACAGACAGACGAGTCAGCAGCATGTTTCCTCGATGTCCACGACCGTTGGGGATGGTCCGCCGATTGTTCAAGCGTTTTCTGAAGCTACTCTTCGAGGTCAGCAAATCACGGTCACGAAGGTGCAGCCGGATGGTACGGTTGGTGAGTATTACGCTGATGTAATGGGTAACTTGGACTATCCAAATTAATATCGATACATTAATTGACCGAATCAATCAAATTGATATCGATACATTAATTAACCGAGTCAATTACGTATTATTTATTTATCAACAACATATTACGAAAAAATTCGCGTTCTTCAAAACTCGTATCATTTTGAAGACTTTTTGGTTCAAATTTAGAGAATGGCGAGTGAAATGGAAGACTTTTGAAATTTTTTCATTTCACGTTCATTTTTGAGATGAAATTTTTGAAGAATGGAATTTTTTCAAGTTTTGTACATTTTTACGAAATTAATGCCATTAATTGTGAAATAACAATTGACGTGACAATGGAGTCGTAATACATGCTCTTTTAATACCTGTTTATCAATTACATTGTTTCGTAAGTTGTTATTCTACAATTGATTCTATGTATTTCGTAATAATGTACGTACGTTACTCGCATGGATTTGTATTGCTTGTATATTAACTTCTCTCGAACATTTAAAAAACATTTTTTCGAACTATTTCGGAGCAACAAAATTGAGTTATGCGGTAAAAATTGGATATGTTGATAAAATGGAGATTTAGATTCGACATTTATGTGAAAGAAAATTATCGTCGATCATAAATATTTCTCAAGAAATTGGTGATGGTCGAAAATCGGAAAATATTCAGATTACGTCAGCATTGACAAATCGTTAGTTACACAGCTGATATTTTTGTCGAAATATTGCATGCAAAGCATATTTCTTTGTATTTTTTTTTCTTTTTTTTGTAATACCTTCACCAAAGTGAGACCAAGGCTAGTTGGCACATTTTCAATTAATCGTTACTCAGTTTGGGAAAAAAAAATCCAAGCGTAATATTAAATCCCATCACGTCCAATATTTGTCAATAATTTCTACGGATCTGGAAATAAATATTTTCATTAGAATGATAGTTTTCCGAACAAGAGAAAATTGTGTCAACCGGCTTCGAGCGCAGGGCTGGTTGGCAAAAGTTGCGGTGTGGATTGACACGTCGTAAAGTACGGCTCAAGAACATAAATTTTCTCATAATGACATTTCTCAACGTGCTGTTTTTTTCACAGTTTATATACAAGTGACGTGTCCATTTTCCATCACGAGCAACTGGCGACTTGGAAATTATTCCCAAAAGTAGACAAGCAATGAAAAGAATTTAAACATTGAAAAATCGATCCCCCATAGATCTTTAATATCTTTGTTCTTATTAAATCAATCATATAAATAATATCTAAATATCATCGATTTTCGAAATTAAAAATTCTGGATTCCTTTCCGGCATTCAGAATTTAATTATTGACATTCCAAATTTTTCACGTATGCGATTTTAGAGCGTCTCAACATGATTAAATCGTATCCATGTAATGAAAAAACTCAAAAAAACATTCTTGAAGTCATCCTCAAAACTACCATGAAAAGATAGATACATGTTTGTTTCTTACCATCCTCGCTGACTCTTTCCCTATCAATTCTCTACTAGAAACTTCAACGCGAGAAACCTACGGCGGAAGAGTGGCTACCGGAGCACCAGGTGGCGAACTAAACATCGAAGAATACAACACCGGACCAAAATGCTCTCACACTGTAACCCAAGGCGCCATGGAAGACGCGAATCCAAGTTTAGAAGACGCGGAAACTTCCGCCATCGCCGGTATCAGTGGCGACTACCAGTCTCAATCATCGACCGTCCACGCCGTGGTACATCAAGTCACCAGAAAAGTCATTCGAAAAACACGCCGAGTCATTCGCAGAGTCACCGTGATAGACGGTAAGGAAGTGACCAGTGAAGAGGTCTTGGAAGAACCCGAAGAAATAGAAATCGATGAACAAGACATCCCCCACATAAGCATCAACGTTGTTAAAAATGAAGGTTCAAGGAGACTGCCGGACTTCGGCGAAATCGATCCACGATTCGATGTTCAGAAGTTCCTACACTCAGAAAACGTCGGGGAAGGTGAAATGATTCGATCAAAAGAATTATCTCCAGTCGAAGAACCAGTTGCGGTGGACATCGCAGTCCAGAAAGAATTGTCCGAGCTCTTGACCACCGATGTTCTGGAAAAATCGGGAAAAAGCTCAGACCGGACATCTCCAGCTGAAAGCAGTCAGAAGTTGATTGACTCTGAAAGAGCCGAAGCTACACAAGATGCGAGTGCTGAGAAAATGTTATTCTTAGCCGAAGGTAGCCAGAACTTGATTGATCCACATGAATCCGAAGCTACGAAGTCTTTAGTAGAACACGCACCTCTAGAAATCGGAAGAGCAGAAGTTGGATTCGAAGATGGAGACATTTGTAAGTCAGTACAAGTAAAACAAGTTGAAGTACACGATACCGAATTAGTCGCAGGCACAGTAGCATTAGACCAGCACGTTGACAGTAGCCGCACCGTAGGAGCGAGTATTGAAACTGATCGCATTGGCGTCACTGTCATAGAAAAACCAACGAAGCGTCAGGAAAGAAAGGAACAATCGGAGACTCCGGAAAGAGATACGGTACCTTCTGCTGAAGCACCAGAAGTAGCTTCCCCCAAGTACGCATCTGGGGTTCAAAAAGTTCAAATTGCTGTGTCTCTGCAGAGTGGAGAAGAAGACCTTCCAGTAGTCGAAATTAAAACAGTAGCTGAGCGACCTCCAGACGGCGACTTCGCGATTGTTCAAGAAGACATTGACATCAGGCTACCGGAAGTTCAAGAAAAAATCCAAAAATGCGACAGTAAAACAGTACAAACAAGTGCCTTATCCCTGATGACTGAGAGCAGAGAACAAATCGAGGGTCACATGGAGCCTTTCGAAAAAAGTGAGTCGGACACAGCGGCGAGTAGAAAAAGTCGCAAAAAGAAGAAACACAAAATGCTCGTCAAACAAGAACAAAGTGAAGATTCCAGCCAGTCCCCGCTCACCACGACTATCGACGAGTCCGTGGAAATAGAGTTGCCGGAATCTGGGTTCTCGCAGTCTTCAACCGATCTTCCGCAACCTGACATTTCCGATATCACCGAGCAGTCTGGGCCGGAATATTCGATTCAGAAAGATGAAAGTTTTGATGTTGACACGAACGGGTACGAGCCGGATTACAGAACGACCGTTGATGAAGTTACATTGACCCAGGGCAACGAGGATAGCTCGAGTAGAAGGAAGAGGAAGAGAAAGAAGAAGCAGAAATTCAAAGTGTCTTCGACAGACGATGACACGACGGAGATACCGAAGAGTACCACTGACGAGGCGGATTTCACGGACGAAGTTGTGGGTGAAGATCGCAGGGATGCCAAAACATCGAAGAAGTCGAAGAGAAGAAGGAGGAAGAAAGAAGACGTGGCAGAAGAGAGTAGTGGGGAAGTGACTGGAGAAGATATCGACACTAAATTGGAATTCGAAGGCCAGAATGTTGTCGTTACGTCGACAAGTTCGGTCAGAACTTCGCCGGAATTGATGGATCGTGAAACTTCCGTTGAATCCGAGAATCGTCAACAAGAAATGGAAACAGCAGCGACTGTAGTAACTGTTGGAGAAGTGGCAGGACTTCGAGATTCTTCAGTGCCAATTGTATCTGTCGAAGGGAAGACCAATGAACACTCTGTTCAGACAAGTCCTGTCATGGAAGCGAAGCTTGTCATAAATCCACTGCCGACCGGGGATGCCAATGTGCAGACGACGATAATTGAGTCCGCAGAAATGTCGACATCGCCTGTTGGAGCATCGTCGACTGCGGAGATCGAGATTCAGACGCAGATGGATGAAAGTAAAGATGTTGAACTACAAACGGACCCGTCACGATCTTCAAAAGAAGTCAAGGATCGAGAATTGCCGATGGCGGAATTTACAGTTCAAACTAGTAGTGTTGTTTTGCCTGAAATTTTAGAAGCAGGAGTGCAAACGAGCCCAGCGATGCAGAACTCTTCCACCGAAGTTCAAGTCTGCGAGATGAACATACAAACAGAGGATAACCGAGAAAACATTGACGAAGTGACGCAAACGAGTCCAAGACTCATTGAAGTTGCCGAAACTCAAACTACTTCTTCAGAAAACATTCCAGCAAAGTCCGTGACTGAAGAAGTTCCGATTCCAGACGATGGATTTGTGAAACAGAGGCGAGGGAAGCTAGAAAATGAACCTGAATTTGAGAAAACTGGGAAACAAGAACAAGATCGAGATAATGTGAGTGGAAAAGACGAAGAATCCAAAGAAAGTATTTCATCTAACGTGGGAAGTAAAGACTCTAGCAATACTGTGGCATCTGATGAAATTACCGGGGACGATCTTTTCGAGATCCGGATTCGAGCAACCATCGAAGTACCAGGAAGTGACAGTATTCCAACATCGGAGATGACTGATAGTGATTTCTCCACGTTGACAGAGCAGTCTGTTGTATCGCTTGAGGAAGACGAAGCTGGTAAACGCAAGAAGAAAAAACAACGAAAAACTGAGAAACAAAAAGATGAACCAGATGATCCCGTGGTCGCGGAAAAATATTCGAGCCCGAAACCCGAATCGTCAAGAGATGTTCAGTCAATTAAACCATCATTCCAACTTTCGCGTTTAGAAGAATCTTCGGATAAGCTACCAAAGGTTAGTTCCCCAGAACCGATGGACACAACGGAAGAGCCGTTCACGCCGACAGAATCAGTTTTGTCCAAAATTGAGGAAAAACCGAGTTTATCAGATCCGTTCAAAAACGAACCTTTATCACGGAAAAATCAATCATCCGAGTACAAAACTCCGTCAAAACAATTGAGTAGAAAGTTCCACGCGACGAAAATGATGTCTGACAGAATTCAAGATTCTCTGGATTTGAAACAGAAAACGCATTTATCCAACATTTTACACACTGCGTCATTAGACAATGTAGCGAATCAGCAATCGCCAGTGGAACGTTCGGCGGATGTTCGGAAACAGTTGGTTTCTTTGGAAAACGCGATCGAAGAGAGAAACCCGACGTTCATTGAGGAGAGTTTGGTCGGTGTTATGGAGACGATTTCCAGTTGGCTGGAGAACATCGAGTTCAAGATTTTGGTCACCCAAGAACGCCCTGTAGGTCCGTCCCATGAAGATATTCGGGTATACGATGACTTGAAAGATGAAGTGAATTTCGTACAGGATAACGTGGTCGAACTGGAGAGCGTATGGGGGAAGATTGATGAAGATTATCCTGAAGAGGAGAAAGGGAAAATTGAAGATTGCGTGTCTGCTTTGAAGTATCAAGTGAAGGTCATCGGGAATATTGTTGATGAAGGGAAGAATTCGACGAGCGATGAGTTGGTCAGGTGGGAGCAGTTCTTGAATGGCGTCAATGATATTATCAGGTAATTTTATTTGTCATTTTTTGGGGGTGATGGAGTTGATTGAAAAATTCGTAGAAATGTGACACTTGATTATGAGGGAGGAGAAAAAAAGAAATACACGTTTCAAGATTCTGAAAAGAAGTGTGCATTCTTTT
>JAPYZK010000027.1:0-54176 GCA_030522785.1 Platygaster equestris
CTGGCCAATTTCTTCAGTGCACAAAACGCTATTGCAGTATTAACATTCTGCAATAAAGTAGTTACATACGAACTAAATAATTTATGAGGTCGTGAAAAGCGAGCAGAAATTACTTACATTTAACTTCAAAGTGAAATGGAACTCGACATCATATGTATTTGAAATTATGCAGTGAATCAAGCGATCTAACGGTAGATTGTGCTGAAGCAAGAACAGGAAAATTGAATTTTTAATATCTTCGCTGTTTGAAAACTCCTCGCGAAGTCAACGTACCAAAATTTGTAATTTTCGATTTTTATTTTGATTACAAACTGAAGCCCCCCTAAAGACAGTTCTAAAAACCTAAAAAGAATTTCCAAGAAAAATACAAGTACTCACTTTCCATAATAAATATTACTATATCTCGCCACATTACTGAAGATGGCTACAAAGAAAAATCCACTTCAAACGAAGTTCGACGACTATTGTTCCTATCAAAACGCGTTCAGAGCACTAGAAATTTTCGTCAAAAAGCTCCGAACCAGGCGTTATCTCGCCCTGTCAATTACCCCGACGCTGACGCAACAACGATTTAAGCGCGTCTTCTTATCAGAAGCTGCAACGCGCCCGGAGTTTCCAAGCGTACGTTCCGCAAAGTATAGCGCGAATAATTTGCTTAAAACAACGTCGCCACGGGAACGGCGAGATTCGGACTCGCAGTCACAGTTTAGTGAAGATTGGATTAAATTTATTTGTCGCGGTGTGTACGCACGTGGGCGCATGTTAATTCGGATACGAACTTCGTGACGTGCACCGAGGAACTGAAAGGCTGAGTTGGCGTTAATCCAGACGGTCGCATAGTTTCCGCAACGATATTAGGGCACTCGAGAATTCATGTCCGTCGGAGTGCTCGAGCCCTCGATAGACCCTCGCCACTGCAGCTTAAATCATGGCCACTTAGGACCCAAAATACCCTGCACCTACATTATCTATTTACCAGTCATGTTTTCTATGCATCGGAATTCAGAGTACGCGTGAATCCGAGTTGCGAGTTTCGGGTGCGAGGAGACGTAATGACGGAAATGGTGAATTGCGTTGGCGCAAGAGAAAGTGTTGGAAATATAACGACTTCAAGTTACCTAAAGTTTGTGGTTTTACAATCCAAACTTGAAGTTGAAAAAAATGCATCCAACAACGTATTGGTAAATTATGAACATTTTAAGCTTGATGATTTATCAATTGACTGCTCAAAATTTGCAATATTTTTTTATAAGAAAGGTTACCAACTCTGAAACTCGACTCGAATTTACGCAAAAATGTGATAACTCACTTGCTGGAAAAATCAACCTATCTGCTCCAGAAATCAATTTTCGGATCTTCATTTTTTCTGATACTCAACGATATACCTGATAAAACGTAACAAGTTTTAGATCTCTGCAAAATCGAACAGAATAAGTAATGAAGTTTCAATGTTAGGGCTGTCTTGAAGGGACTGAATACTACATGTGACTCGACCCCAGAGAATTTCTTCCTCTACTCCGAATAGTTTTGGTGCATTCGACTTGGTAAGAAAAAGGGTCACCAAGTACGAAGCAGAAACTCGTACATACAAGTATGATATATAAGTGGTAAAACCTCGGTTCAGTCAGACATGACGAATTTTAGTTTTTCTTATCTACCGCAATGGAATTTTGATCAATTTTATACACATGAAGAACTTCAATGTAAAAAAAATTAAGTCAAGCTCCTACTTCTGTCACTTTCTCCGTATTTATCATTTCTACTCATGAAAATGCCACATTTTCGCACGCGTGAAGTCAAAGTCAGATACAAATCAGAACTTCCAGAGACACTTTTTTCAGGTCATACTTTCAACACTGTAAATATAATTACAAGTGAAGTTGATATAACCTGACGCAAAAAAAAAATTTGTTAATTGCCTAGCTAAGGATTCAGTCGCCTGCAAGTTCACGTAACGTCCCACGTTGATCATAAAATATGTGATAGTTTGGCTCGAAGTTCAGGGAGCGCAAAGTTGTCGAATGCCGGGAGGCGTTCGCTGATACGAAGCGCCTCCGGGAAATTTTATATTGACAAATAAACTTGAGCCGCGATAATGTGTATCGCCGATGCTATCGCTGCGGCGCGGCGCGTTTTATAGCGAATCGAGCGGAGAAATAATCGCGGGATCGTGACCAATAAGGCTCAGCTGCGCTGGAAATTTACCGAGAGATATGGACCTTCGCAATCATTACCAATGCTGGGAGACGTTTTATGGTCCCCCATAATATACTAAGTTTCAGCGTTGCGGAATTTATTCTGTCACTGCAATTTTGTGATTTAAGTTTCGACGTTGTGGTGAAAAATTATTTGTTTGCAAAATCGCACTTCAGAATTTTTCAAGCCAACTTCAAAAGATTCTTAATGTTATTCGGCAAACTTTTCCGAAGTTTTTGCAACATCGATCGATCAACATTTAAATTGGGCGTAGCAACATTACATTTTATAGAAAAAATGTGATCACAAATTATTTATGATGATCCAGAATTGCATTATAACACACATTTCAGTTGTTCGATACAAATTCAACACTGGTATCAACTCAATTCCGTTGCCCTTTTTAGACGATAGATGAAAATATTCTCAATTTAAAGTAAAAGTAGGGATATCTCAGTGGAACCCAAATCGAGTTTCACTGTTTCAGATTTGGATACAATTTTTATTCTACTCCCTTGCCGATTAGCAATCGTGACGATGACGCGTGAAATTACCAAACTCGATCGCGCACCCACTCATTTTCGACCCAGATATATCTAATTTCCAACGCGTTCAGTGGTCTGACTTCGTTCTCTATTACGTGCGAACTCGGGGGAAAATTACGAGAAATCGGATATTGCTAGGTTATATTGCCGTTCTTCAGGAGTTGACAAAATTCTCACCTCGATTTTCACGTGGGATGTAACGAGGATCGTTTTACCGGGGCCTGATAATGGATCGAAATACCTCCTGCTTCGAGATGCGTAATTCGAGCGGTAACGGCTCGTCAATACTTCGGCCAAGAGGCAATTTACGGTAGGTCACAGTTTTTTGGGGTTTTCTTCCGACGCCGCCCTTATTACGACACTTGAAATTCATGCGAAATAAATGACCGCGGACAAATTTCTTTCGAGGTATATGATTTCCACTATTGACGTTTCCGTTTTGAGCAGCAAAGTCAATAAACATCGAGTTTGGATTTCGTCATTAAAGCTATGCCATCAAACGATTTCAGTTGTTTTCGCCGATGATATCGAGGGGGAACATTCGCCCGGGGTTGATATTTTTCCGCATGCATTTTTTAGCGCGTACACCCGGGTGTAAAATAGCGGCGATTCACGCACAGTTTGGTTTGCATTATTCATGGTACGCGAGTTTAATCTTGTATAATAATTTCTGCGGAAGCGCACACACGAGCCAAAAATGGTTTAAAGGATTTTGGGGGTGGGGGAGGACAATACTGGGAGTATACGCGAGTAATAGAGAGTGAATTCAAATGTAACTCCTCGCAATAGAGAAAAATAGGCAGGTCCTCAACTTCGATATTTAGCGGATGCCGACTTATGTTTTTTCATGTGATGAAAGTGGAATTCGATTTCGAGCATAGATAACAGACAAAAAACACAGAAGAAAAATTGTTCTGCAAGTTCGTGCAGACTTCTGGAGATCATTTTTCACCTACTTTCAACAAATTTCCCTTCTACTAAATGACGACGATTTTTGGAGTCATCCTTTAATAAGCAGAATATTATCGAATTCCACAAAAATCCTTAAAAAAACATAGAAAACCTTCAAAAAACACGTAGATCCTACAATTTTACTCGTCAAGTTCCTTTTTCTCTTCGATCATTTCATTGGCCCCAACGAATTATCACAAATTGGCCTGTATTTACCGCCGAGTTTCATCAAGGAAAAAAGTTGCAAAATAATTCGCGAACAATTCCAAGAATTTCTCCGGCTGTTACTGAAAACTATTCCTGACTACATGATACATTGCTCTTTCCCGAACTAATTATCACGTTTTTCGCATCGCGTGCACGAAAACGTATTGTACATGTACAAATTACTCCATGAGCTCATAGGATGATGTAAATTATGATACGAGCGAACTTGCTGCTTTTTTTGACGGACTTGCTGAGAAAATTCTTTGATGCCGTTTGATGATGACTCTCATGATCTTCGTTAATAATATCAGTGGAATTCAAATCTCCTACATTATTGAACGATTTTGAATAGAGCGCCACAAAAATCTCAGGCAAGTAAAATTCGTCGTGACAACTGTTCCGATGCATAAATCAATAGAGGAGTAAACCAGGTTTTCCACACAGGGATTCCTTCGTCTTTGGGATATCCTTATCTGAGACGCAACCTGTCTTATTTATTCTGCCGAGTCGATGCCTGCTCGAGACGTGCTGAGGATACTGTGAATATTATTCGCGAATGCCGGCGGTGCCTCCGGCGAAATGCGAAATTTATCCGAGGCGTGCGCGCGTTCCTTACATAATCGTCTATAGCAGCGCCGTTTCGAACAATTTTGAATAAATGATGATAATACAGTTTTCCTGAACTACGCCCTTTTGTGTCGTGGAGTGGCGTTCACTTTGAAGGTCATTGAGGCACAAGAGAATGGGGACGTTATCGTCTCTTTCGTTCGTACGACTTATTAAAAAGTTTCAGGCATTGGGGTCTGAATCAGTTCCTGAATAGCCTATGATAATTCTCGTCAAGTCTCATGAAATATTCTGATGGTTGAGGATATTTTTTGTTCTTTATGATAAAGTTGTCACAATTTTTATGAACTCCTTCGAGATTTCCAGTGATTTTTCCACGGAACAAGTATCGATATTATTAGTAGTAATCGAAAAAAAATTGAACTGACTCTGATGGATATTATATAATAGCAGCTATCATTTATTTGCCCGATAACAAAATGATACATGCAATCCAGCTTTAAGTAGTTGATTGTCAACTGAGGATTCTGAATTACGTGTGAATCATTGATTGATTTTCTAATTGCAATTATCTGAAGATGATTTCCCAAAGTATATTGAACATGGAATTTTTGTCAATATCCATGCCTCAGACATTAATGGTTTGATGGAAATCATAATCTTCAACTGCACGAACTGCGAAACAGCTTGAAGTGCTGCTTTCGGCAATGACGTTGTTTCATCGCAACGCATCAGAATAAAGGATTATTTTCTTCATGCATTCAGCTTTGTGTATCATCTTTGAGCCGCTGTTTTGCCATCAGCATAAAGCATGAAAACATGACAATGCTCACGGCCCGCGTAAAAAGCCGAGGATGAAATTGCAGAGCACTTATCGCGATTATTTTTTTGTAATCATTCTAATCGTTGGTTTAAAAACTTCAAAGAATTTTCGGAAGGAATGAAAATTTTTTGGCGCTTTTGAGACTAAAAGAAAAGCGACTTTGGTACTTCAGAGATTCGTCAAAAGAAATGTGAAAAATTATGTGACAAAACTCCGAAAAAATAACGTGTTCTCGTGAATTCTTACCATTTCCGAAAAATTCTCGAAATTATCCAAAATTTTACAGAATTCTCGAAAATCCTAAAAGTATACGAAAATTGGAGAATGAACGTAAATTTTCCGACATTCACGAAACTCAATTGAAGTACCAGAAAATGTTGCCCAAATTTTACACGTTCTAATGAGTTTTTTACTGTAATATAGGTCTTCTTCGGATAATTTATCGCATCGGATGTTCAGAATTCAGAATATTCCGCACGTATCTTGGACTAAAAAATTCATGACCAAGAAATTAAGAACAATGAAAACTTCAGTTTCGCGTTTCCCTCTGATTTAAAGTCACCATCACCAAACTCCACGACCTCAATCCGTCTCCATCTCCGACTATCCACATTCCTCGTTTTTTCAGACGTCTGGGAAAAAGTTCCGTAGAAACGTATTTTTGACGTGATAAAGGTCCGCTTATCCGGAGTCGAATGTAAAAGAAATAATCAAGTGACGAAGAAGGATGGAAAGAGCCGCTGGAACCGTAAGTCGCAATACGTCAGACCCTCCAGCTCAAGATGCTGGCCATTTGTTCACGTCTCATGAAATTTTCATTTTTCAACAAGTTTGGCAAGAAATTACGCGTCCGTATAAACGCGGCTCTTTATTCCGCCGCAATCGTCCGTGGTTTTTTCACTTAGTTTCATCAACTTCTTAGACTCGTTCGCCAATCAAATCAGAGCTCTATTGGAACAGAAAATTACGTGCGCCGAAAAGTCGAGCCGTGATGTGAGATAACGTGGAAACGGTTGAAAGTTGGGAAAGTTCAAATGCCTTCTTTTTTCATCAACTTTGACGAAAAACTTCGGAAAATTGGATGATTTTATAGAATGTACTATCACTAATTATCAAGTGTATGGAAAATCAAATTCTGCTATACAATTTTGAGGGGTTTTCGAGAAATTTTAAAAAATTAAAGAATCAATCAACTACTTCCCGGAAGGTTACATTACTATCGAGAATTATCATGGAATTTAGAAGGATAATCAATATTGAGAATTTGTGATCTATTTAGAATCAAATGTTGTCACAAAAGCGAAAAAACTGTTGAAAAGTGAAAAGACGATTAAAGACGAGATGAAAAAGAGGAGAAAGGTGAAGAAGTAATAAAAACGGAGGAAAGAAGGTTTGTGGAGACGAGTTAAAATCGTTCCCGATGAGAAGAGAGTAGGGGATACGTCGAAACAAGGGAAAAAGCAATTGCTGTGTTTCCTTTTCCGATGCAGGTTTTCTAAAAACAACAGTTGCTCCGCGGCGACGCGAATTAGTTTTTGATCAAATCACTGATCGAAAATTGCTTCCTGATTTATTGGATCGGGGCTGATGCTGTGGAACGGAACAATGATTCGTGGCCATAGAAATGCCTCAAGTGTTGGTTTGTTTCCATTTTGTTTCGTATTCGTGTGAATAGCCAGTGATTGTGAAAGGAATATTATCCGAGCTAAAGTTGTGTGATTGGAAAAATTGGTCAAATTTTGACAAGGATTGTAGATTTATACAATATTGTCTATCAGTGAAAGTGAAAAAACCTGAAAATTTTCGAATCGTCGTCTCAGTATCGTACACAACAAGTCACGCGATGAAGACCGTGAAAAAGATAAAGCGGAATGATTCTTCCACGTTTCCGCGTAACGAAAGATCTTATCCTTCAACCTAATGTATGTACCAACACGAACGACACTTTTCCTCGTAATTGCGGATATGATACGAGTTCATCGTATGTGTAATGGAATTTCGAAATAGCGTAAAACACGTTTTATAAACATACGAATGAAATGTGAATGTATGTGAATTGTGAATTTTAAATCCCTCATCTCAGAAAAAGTTCAAGAATATAGTATACTCAAATCCACGAATTCACTAATTTCATATGAACTTCTAATAACAATAATTTTTGACCTTCATTTCCAAATGTCTCTTCAACTTTTCGCTGAATTTGCATCTATGATGTTTTGTATAGTTTCTTGTGAAAAACTGTGCTTAATAAAAACCATTTTCCGACAAAAAACTAGAAAAATTATCATTCAGTTAGGACGTACGTTATATGCCACATAAAACTAGAACGCTTCATTTTCTACTACTACTCCTAATATAACAAAAAATTTCCCTAATCTCTAAACATTTTCCATCATCGAATCAAAAACGCTTGAACGAAGAAAAACGATAATTAATCAGGACGTAATTAATCCCAGCGATCCGACAATAATGATTCAATGAACGGGAAATCGTGATTGGAGAGTGATAATTACATTCTGAAAAACAACAATGGTGCTCCTGTCAATACTTGTTCGGGTCAACAAGCACCGGTTTATTCCGCTCATCCCGGGAATAATCGCATTTCCGGAATATTAGCAAAATACAGAAACAAATAGTCCGTGTAGCCATGCATTTCGCGTGACGATCATTCTCGCCGACGCGAGCAAGTTACAGCAAGTTTTCGAACGCCATTATTGCATCGTATAAAATGCCATCGAGTATTAGTCCCCAATTCCATAATAAAGTGGGGCGTCGAGTTGGCGCTGAGCGCGGATTTAACGTAAACGCCAATCGTCGTCGATCACGCCTTCTCTCAATGGATGGAGGAAATAAAAAAATCGCGGGCAATTGATATCGCTTCCGACCTTTCGACGGCTTATGCGATAACTCGATATTGGTCAAGGTATCGGAAGCGTCGGTTACGAGATTATGTACTTCCTTGTGATGTCTAAGAGGAATCGAATCATTGGGGGCCGAGTTTTAGATTGTTGTAGTGGTTTTTACATTCAGTACGTCGTTTTAGGGTGACTTTGAAAATGGTTTTTGATTTATGTCGATCATTGATTAGACAACTTTCCACTGGATTCAGACGAAAGTTTTTCATTCGTATGAATCATGAGGTTTTCATTACAGAAACGAGAATTCGTCACGTCTGACTAAACCGAGGTTTCACTACTGATATGTCATTTTTGTATTGACGTTTTTCAGCTGCATGAATTCCATAAAGATCTGATAACAGCGGATATGAGAAGGGAAAATTTGCCATGGCTGACTAAACAGAGGTTTGACCACTTATATGCCATATTTTTTATTCAAATTCGTCACTGGTACGAATTTCGACTGAATCGAGGTTTCTCATATATATACATACCATATTTTTATATTCAAGTTGCCCATTTTGTGAGAATTTCACGAAGGTATAATAACATTTGATAAAACAATCGCGAAATGTTACTCCTGACTCAACTTAGATTTACACTTTTTTATGTCAATTCTAACTTGTATAAATTTTATGAAAATTTAACTATAGTAAATAACAGGAACGAAAATGGTCACGTCTGGCCAAATCGAGATTTTACCACTCATATATCATATCCTTTTTGCTAATCATCATTTCGGTCTCCAGAAATCATACTCAAAAATTAGAAAAATGCACAATTTAAAAAATATCTCCACTATGGTAAAAATTGTAAGCATCTCCCACCCAAATGAACCAGTCATAAATATGCGATAAAGATCCGTCCTGCGCAGAGCCAATAATTCAAATAATTGCCACCGGGCTCTCCCCTCCGACGTCCAATTACGGCGCTACAAAAAGGTGACATCGTAATTGGTTGCTCGTTCAAAGCTTCAAGTCTGGGACAACAAGCGACTATCGCGCGCAAGCGACTGCGGAAGTTGAGTGATTAAAGTTCTTATTATCGAAGGAAGTACAAAGAAAACTGTCTCCGACAAATTTTCCCGTCTCAGCGGAGCTCTATTACAATCAATTATATCACTTCAAAGAGAAATTAATTATTTAGCGAACGGGACTTGATCGGCGATCGTTTATTTTCCAGCAGGCTTTGTCGAAGCTTTGGAAAAAGCCGGACATTTTAGCGTTTACAGAATGTATTTCGCATTGTTCAACAGGCAATGACTAAACTTTCCTGAGACGGAACGTTATCTCATTCGATTACCCCGAGGGATGCATTTCGATGGCTATAAAATTTGCATTTCCTTCTGTAGTCGCAATTAAATTAATTCATATGCCAGCTGTTTTCGCTTCGCGGAGTGGGTTTAAAAGCTTATCCCCAGTGAAAACTTGTAGAAGAGCGACTCCAAAGGAAATTAATCTCTTACGGATACGACGAGAATTCGAAGTAGTTCCAGTCGATTGTGAATTACGTTCTAATTCGATGGGTCAAAGGCGATTAATTTCATTCATTCGGGCTCAGATAATTATGCGTTATGGTGGTACGGAACGGGGCATATTAAAATGATACGGAGGGATATTATTCAGTAATCTAGAGATCTGGTTAGGGAAAGATTTGCATTTTTTAATGAGACTATTCAGTTTTGCAGTGAGCTGAGCGAAATTTGTATGAATTTATTAGTTTGTTTGCTGAATTTTGGAATTTCTCGAATTTCAAATTCACAAAGGACTTTCGATACAATTTTTCAA
This sequence comes from Platygaster equestris, assembly GCA_030522785.1. NCBI lineage: Eukaryota > Metazoa > Arthropoda > Insecta > Hymenoptera > Platygastridae > Platygaster > Platygaster equestris. The sequence continues at coordinate 9,974 of JAPYZK010000027.1, forward strand.
TTCAAAATTCGCAAAATTCTATAATTAGAAGTCAACAGTTGCAAAAATTAAGATAAGAATTTTCGGTACTTCAAGAAGCAGAGAAATTGAATACTATAATTTAGAAGTAACTCAACAATTTATGAAGTTTATTTATGAACGTTAATTTATGAACAATTCAACTTTCAAGTAATGAGTACAAGCATTTGAAAAATATGAATTCCTTCGGTTCAGAGTAATTCAAATGTGAGTATCTAATAATTTTCAGGTGAGGAAATGTTGACATTCAGGAAGTTGAAAATACATAAAATGATAGTTTGAATAATAAAGGCGGAAAATTCATAAAAATTCATGAATTTCATGATACTAGACTACATGGAAATTCATCTATATCCACAACATTTCCAACAGGGCATCATTACATTGTCACCAGCGCAACAAAAGAATAACGCAGTGCCAAAAAAAGGGCACAAAACGAGCGTAAAATGTGTGTGTGGGGCGAGCATTTCGTTTGACGTCAAAAGCATTATCGAAAGCCAAAGTGCGACGAGGGCAGAAAGAATCGCGTGCAGCCGCCAACGCGACGATTCAGGGAAGCAATTTCTGACGGCTGAATAGGCGTCTTTCAATTGTAAATATTATGTGAAATCTCCCCTGAATGGCACAAGACCGCCTATTATCAGCCCCATACAAAAAGATGGCGATATCAATACCGCATTGTTATCTAATGCACGGAAAGGCTTCTACAAAAGTCCCGCGTCCCAAGGGAAATACATGCGTAACTCCCTCGAAAAAATTCGCTCCACTGGTATGAATAAAGACTCTTTCCCGATGAAATTCGTCATGCTTTTCGTTTTTCGAGGTCCGGCAAAAGATGATGCGTTTTTCGTAAGGCAACAATTTTTTTCATTTTTTCTTACTCCGATTCGCTTCAGAATTGACAACAAGTTTTATTGTTGTTTTAAAGAAGAACAAAATGTAATTACTGTCAAGAAAAAATGTTAGGTGCAAATTTTGCAGGCAGAAGTGAGAATTTTAGTGCTTTTTTTTTCATCATCTCCGGTCACAAAATCCATGAATTTTCGATCCTATTAAAAAAACTGGCGATTTCAACCATTGATGTAATTCGTTTTATCAATCATCGTTTTTATCTGAAAGTCAAATTTCAATAAGTGTAAAAATATACACCATTTACCTATTGACAATGAATTTTATAATGACATTTTTCGGCTTCCATACGAGTACAAAAATATTGTTCAAAGAATTCGTAAATTGATTGAAATATATGTTTCAAAGTATAGGGCTTCGTCCACGAATACGTCACAGTAAAAACCACCTATTACCTTTCGCGCAATCGCGATAAAATTTTTCAGATGTCAAGCCTCAGGAAACGTTTCCGGGTTACGTGCGACGGGAACGCGCTCCCATAAATAATGAAATTCCCGGGCCCAAAGTCGTTGCCGTCATTTCGGAATTCTCGGCACGACGCGAGTTGCCCTTTTAGCAAAGCCAAGGGCGAACGCAGGCCAGACAGCTGAGTTTTTTTCATTTACTGCTTCGATATTTGGGTTTTGTCGCGTTCAGCTCCAAAAAACTCACAATGGTTCAATCAACGTATGTTTTATTCATAATCCACGATATCGGACTTTGTGTGGTGTTTGTACTATTGGAACCGTGCTTGTCGAAAATATTGTACAAATTGTTTCGAAATGCAGGTGAAGAGTGAAAATGAGGTCAAAATGTCTGTTTAAAATACATAGGACAATTTGTCAATGCGTGGTAGAATATTTTCTAGAAGCCTTACTCGGCAGGATTCGTTGTCAGAGAATAAGTAACATTTTCATTCCGTACGAGAATTTTCCACATGTCTAATAATCGACCCTACAAAAAAGTACACAAACTTTCCAAAAGTATTCGATTTTTCTCGAGACTTCAATTCTCATTAACTACATGAAATAAGTATATGAAACCGAAAAATTTCTCTTGGAATAAAATTTTCGATCCATCTCTGACTCGCCCAAATATTTCAAGAGTGAAATCGAACTTGCAGAGGCAGTTACTCGAGCAGTGATTGCTCGCTTTTCTCAAGCGCTCGTGGGATCTTTTCACGCGCTGTCACGGGTCCTTCGAATGCGAGGCAGTTATTTCAATTTTTCCAGACGTTTTACCGCAAGCGGCTCGGGGCGGCTCAAATGTGGCTTTCTAAGGAATGGTTACGTCGCGTAGCGACGCTATCCCCTAAGAATTACGATATTAAAGTTGAATCCCGCTAGAAAAGTGAATTTTTGCAAGTGTTCGAGTCGCGTGAGTAACGTTTTGTCATTAATAACGGTGCTTCACCTTGGGATGACGCTCATTTTCTCGAGTGATGGTAACATAAAGTATTGAGACTACCGAAAGCAACGTGAGTTTGTTGTAAATATGTCGAATATCACTAACGATCTGCAGCTGTTTAAAGTCGTTAAAATGTCGTTACTTTCCAAAAGCAACATCGTCTATTCAACCCAAGTTGTACTTGGAATTAGACCCAAACCACTGAAATATTTGCAAGGACTTGTATGTGTCCCCCTTATTGTTTACGTTTCCCAGCTCTAGTGTTGGCACGGCAATAAGTTGACGTTACGTTGGGCGTGTTTTATCGTCGAATACATCGTCCGTAATTCCCGTGAATAACATCTTAAAAGCGACTCGTCTTGCATCATTTACATACTAGAAATTCCCGAGGAACCAAGTTTCGGTCCTCGCGGCACAGCCCACTGACCTTCTTCTTTAGGTTTTGCCATATATAATGATGCATTACAGAAACTGACGCGCGGAACAAATGCAACCATCTCTACTATTTCGGGACACATTCCTAGCGTAATGAGAGTTCTTAGACCCCACGTTATTCGCGGAATGTTTGCCATGGATTACACGGCGTACGCCATTATTTTCGTGTCAAAGGAAACGGATCCATTTGCGTATAAATTCTGTTTACCTTTGTTTCTAGAGCGCCAATGGCTGGATTTACATCGTCATTCATATCAAATATGTTACATGTAAAATAGCTCCAGGGGTGAGCTTTTCATTACGTCGTATTCACAGTGTTCTTCACTCAATAATAAGGAGAATGACAAAAAAGAAGTGTAGAAGAATCTAAATTTCCAATTCACAGGAAGCTCTTTTCCACTAGTCTATTCTAAGATTGAATAGAATTTGAAATTTGGAAATTATTTGAACTTTATCACGAAATTGTATTGTATTTCTAAAATTTTCAAAAATTCTCGAGTGATACTACTCGTCATATTGAGCCTGAAGGATTTAAATAAAGTCGTGAGTTTTTTAAGTTATCCGTTTTCCCTAACACGAGATCTCAAATTTGACATATTCTAATCTTTTTAATCTCATTTACTATTATTCATAATGTTTCTGTTTACTTATTCCATCACCAAAAAACCTTCTGGCAGAGTAATTCATTATTAATTTTCGTGCTGCTCCAATTTCGTAACGTTTTTGCGTATCTCGATACTCGTTTGCCTTGTTACATTAAAAAAAATATCAATTTCTCCTGCAATCATAAACTTTTCGAATCGCTACTGAATAAAATATATCCGCGAATCCAATTATTTTCGAAACTCTTACTGGATAAAAACGTAAATTACGGTCTTTTTTCATGTCACTGCGGATTTATTGTTCGTTGCTGAGTAACGGCTTTCGTATTCCGACAGAAATCATTGAGAATCGATTCCGTCGCAACATTCCGACACAAGAGAGTTGTCTGCGATTGACCAATCGATTGGGACAGGGTACATAAATTTGTCGAGTCACCAGGAGCTGAATAAATGAAAGGCCAAATAAGAAAACTGAGACCATCAATCGTTCGAATTGTTTCTACGGAAAACAAGTTACCGGTAGGAATCGACGAAGTAGTCTAATGCGAAAATTATCATTCGTGTCCATATGATGATTGTACTTTTGAAGCGATTTGGTTCAAAATTTCAGGTTGAATGAAAAAAGTAAATTATACTGCTATGAGGTGGAGTAGACTTTTAATGGCGAGGACCAATTTTTTCGGTCTAAGTCGAGCCGAAGACTAAAACCGCCAATATCAATCACTGTGTAACAATATCACGTTTCCTACATTGTGTGAAATGATATTTTCCCAGTGTCCCTTTAGAAAAGCAGTGGAAATGAAAACACGGCAAATGGTACTTCCGTCGGCTAAAAGTCGCCTCTACACGAAAACTCGAGTTACGAATTCGTCCGCAGTAGCGCAGCTCAATAACTAGTCAGCCGTAGCTATTTGTATTAGACTGTTCCTGAGTTCCCTTTATCGCGTGATACTTTGACGTATTGTCTAAACTATTCAAATATCTGTCTTCACGAAGTGGCCGATGATTAAAAGGATCAACTCTCTCGATTCCTGAATAGTTTCAGGAGCCGGGGAGGGTTACTGCATTTCCACGGTGTACGCGGGAATTCCATGCCTTTTACAGCATGGAAACCGACGTTATTCGACGTGATATCGAATATTACTTTCAAAGACCGTGGAGCTTTTCAAGTCACGCTATTCAATATAAACCTGGTGTTACGTAAAGTGAGGAGATTTTTTTTTCTTGGTGCTTTAACAATACATGACTTTTTTGTTAAGGGGGAAAAACGTGCAGCAAATTTAATTGCATTTTCGAATTCTGATTGTTTTAATAGAATCGTCAACTTTTTTAGTAAGTATATCGAAATACTTTAAATTTACGAGCATTTCCCTAAAGACCATTTTTTTGTTTTCCGCCTTTTTCGTCTTCTCTCTTTTTTGTGGACGTTTTGCGTCGCTCGCGGTGGAGAAACCACTTTTATTTCCTGTCCCGCTTGCACTAATCTCGAGAAATCCTTTGGGAAGCGCGCTGTTCGGCGAACGCCCTTGGGATCGAAAAACTGCATGCACGCACCGGAAATTGAAGCCGCCCATTGCCATACAAGAAGACTTGAGGTCGAACCTTCATAAAGGGATTTTCTGTACAATTTCGTTGAGTTTTACAATAGATGTACTTTTAAAATGTTTGTGAAAACTCAATAAGTATATGTATTCATTGAAATAAATACTGTAAGAAAATTTTTCACACAGTGTTACACGAGGGAAATTGAAATACGTTCAGTCATGTCACTCTAAAACGCCATTATTCCATATCATATTCTCAGAAAACTACACAAGAGAGTACTTGGCATATTTTGTACGGGAATTCAAAAGTCATTGATTTTAATAATAAGTGAGTCATTAATTTGAGAGTATTTGAAAAGTGTGTTTTTCAAAAGAATTGGAAGAAATTCGAAGGAATAGAAGGAATAGTGTGTATCCTTAGAAAGCTACATTTTTACGTGAAAACCCGGTAAAATACGTGAACTGTGCCAGGGATGTTGGGACTGGTAAACGAGTGGGCAGATAAGCAATTCGCAAAAACGATCAGTAACAAAAAGTAGCACAATAAAACAGGTTCCGATGGGCCGAACTTTAAAAACAGTGAATTTCCCGCCGAGTTTGTGTCAAGTTCAACAGCTTGAGTTTTGTAGGATTGTTTGAGTGATGGACTTTGTGATGAATAAAAGGAAAGTTCTGGCATTATTTTTGATACTTGGATTTCGGCGTACTTCAAAATTTTTTAAATGCCAAATCGATGGATGACAAAAATTCCTGAATATTTTTTGTTTTATCATTACTCTCAAATTTCCGTATTCAAGTATTCAATCGCTCTCAACTTTCGTCCACGATAAACCTGTGATAAAAGGATTTCTTTTATTTGTAGAAATCGAACGTTCGTGTAAAATGAAAAATTTACGAAACACGAAAGGATTTCGAAACCTGTTTCGGCAGTTTTAGAATTCACTCCAACACGGTTATACGTTCGATAGTGAAACATTTGTACTAACGATAAATGTAAAACTTCGGAAAAGACTTCAGGTTAAACCTTCTGCATTTTCGAAAAAATATCTTGCGTTGGACTGGGAAAATACGTATTGAGAGAGGTAGAATGGAACAAGAGAAATATGGAGCAAGGAAAAATAAGAACGAAATGAAAGTTCGAGAGGTACCATAACAAACATTTGTCGTTTCCACACGAGTATTGTATTTGGGGATGATACAGGAAAAACGGTATTTCTTACTACGGAAGAATGTAACAGTTTTTTGCATATTGTTAATCGAATAGCGCTGTATTTTAATTTTCTCAGGGTACGGAAAAAAATCTAGTAGCGATACGGTTTTTATGATGAAAATTTTCCATCCCTTCATCTTAACGGGTTCGTTATGGTCAAAGATCTCATTCATTCACTGATACAGAATTAAGTCGCCTAACTTAACTATTAATATTAACTCACTAATTAACTGATTAATCCACTACTTGGATAATTTGTTCGCCATCGACTCACTCATTTCGCAAAATCAAAGAGTTCCAAACGACACCAAAACATAATAATGTTGCGTGATGGGAAATAATATCGTTATTCACATACAGAATCTCAAATGTGACGAAGTTTCAAAATACAGATAGACTCCCGAACCCCAGCCACATTTAAACTCGCCAAATCTACTTCTGTCACAGATTAAACAGATGATATGGAAAAATTAACAATGAATGAGCAAACAGATACAAAATTCACTGCAGTTCTAGAACACGGAACGAAAACCGCATGAAGCCCTGTGATTCTCGGGAGTTGAACTTTGTATTTGCAATATTCACCTAAATTCGCAGAGTTTAATTAATCTTCTGGGTGATGTTATGTTAACAGACTTTGCAAGTTACGAACAGTTTTCACCTTCTTGACTGAATTATGGAATTGAATTTTCACTAGCAACTACCACATGTAATACGAAACGACTCCAGGAAAACGAAGTCAAACTATAGTGTAGTTTAATTTACCTCTATACGATTGACAACAGTAATGAAATTTTTCCAGTTCGTCAGCTCGAATGATCAATCATTTCGTTTGAAAAAAAATAAAAAAAATACTTCCTCTATACAGAAACTTCCAATCTCTCATTTTCTATTCATTAATAAAATTTGTCATTGACATTATTTTAAATGATACATTACTGTGAAAAAATCGTCTTTGAATGAATTTACCCTTATCACTGAAAGATAAGCCTTCTACAGTATTCATTAGTTAAGCAAAGAAACCAATTCATAGATAAGGTGCTAAGAAGGGACTGTAAAATCATGGGGAGCTCTCTAAGCTTGGTTTTACACGGGATTTACCTTGACGATAAATTCCGTAGATAGGGGATGACGAAAAAATTGGGTTAAGTCGCGCTCGGTCGTACTTTATCGATTTTTTTCCCCGTATGAAAAAGGGTCCGCTTTATGAGGTGCAGCCGAGAAAAACTACAATATCTCGAGTAATTTAGGGGGGTAATCGTTCGCACAGACTCGTTACGTCGGAACTCATCGCGGTTGAAATACGTATTTACCGCACTCGCTGCACGTATCCGGGGGAAGGGGCGAAAAAACAACACGGGGAAATCTTCGCAAGTGCCAGATAAATCTTTCCTTTTTCAGCAATTTGCGACGGGATTTAATCTCCGCGCTAGCGAAACATGACCGTTGCCAAAAATACTTTATTAAAATGATATAACGATCCCTGAAAAACGCTTGAGCTCCAAATTAAAATTTTTTCTCTAATTTTATATTTTTATTCATCACAATTTACATGAAACATCATAGATTTACGACGAAAAGTGAATTGTAGAAATCTCGCGAGAAATGATTGGAAAGTACTGTATAATTTCTTTATCTATTATATATGTATATAAATGATCGGTCATTATAAATCATTAATTTTTCGGAAAAGTAATCATGTAACACTCGAAGTGACTGTAACTTTAACATTGGCCTAAGTTATTTACTAAGTTTGGCACAAACTTTCTTTTTTCAATTGAACAAATTCTTCACCATCTTTTATTTCTATTGACTCAAAGCTAGAGATTTACACCCTAGAATTTATTTCGTTCGAGCGAGTAAACTAAGCGTTTAATGAAAAGAAAGTCGACATTGGACGAGAGATAATTTTCCGGCGTAAAAGAAGCGAGTTGGGTGTGTATCCTAAAATTTAATGGAAGCATTGTCGATGCTGTAAAAATTGTGTGACTTCAATGCTATTATTGGAGCGAGCGAAAGGCAGTTCCTCATTCACGCCCCTCTTCAACTTTTAATTAGCGTTGAACTTTTGTGTGTTTTTATTCCCCAGCAACTTGGAAACGCTCAAACTTAATCCGAAAGGCTTTTCAATAAACTCGCTGTTATCCGTTTCTACCGTTGCTCCCTATATTGTTCCCATTTCTTTATCCGAAAATTTCTCTCATTAATTCCGAATGCTCATTTGGTATTGACGGAGATTTTTAATTACTCTTCAGACTACGGTATAATGGATCTGGTGAATTCAATCGAAGATCGTTAAACCGTTAACTTTCCGACACTTTTCGCGAGCTAACGAGTCTTAAAAGTGTATTAACGAGAGTTTGGAGTTCCGTCGATTTCGCTGGGAGTATTTCTTTTCGCGATAGCGTCAAGTTTGCGGAGACATAATAAGAATGAATAATCTCGAAGAATTGTTATATTTACTACGTTTTTTCGTTTATCATTCTAGGTAGGCATTTTTTGTTGGAAAATGAAATAAGAATTCTTTTTGTCCGCTTCACAACTCAGAAGATTCGATCAGTCTAATCTCTTATATTCCAATTTTCAAGTCTAACTATCAACTTTCCTTAAATTTATAAATTTTCAAACTTTTGACCTAGGACTTGAAAGGTTTCACGATATACATTTCGATTGATTCAATGTAGACATTTTAGCACTTCACAACTAAACATATTATTTGAATGGAAACTTTTTATGTTACTGTTTTAAGAAATCTTTGGGAAAATCAAAAAAAGGAAAACTGCATTCCACCTCTGTCACTATAATCCACACAATCTGTTATTTGAAGGGGAAAAAAAAAAACATCCCGAACGTGACAATAGCTGAAGGCACATTTACCTTTCCTTCACAACTCCGCCAGCACAACAGAAACGCAATCGTTCTTCCCGCCAGTCATTTCCCTGTGTGTGAAAACGAGACTCATCGAATTAACTCGAGCACGTTTTCAGGTTTCATTTCTGTCATTTCCCCGTTGATTCGTATATACATACATTCTACGATTGGATCCGTTTCCGTCACCGGAAATTAGTGCTTGCGGCGCCGAGCGGAAATTCACGAACTGACCTCCGTAATGGTAATAAGCGAACTGTAGCTAAACGACTACGCCACGCTACGGGGCAACGTAGTGTACAAGATTGTGACGAGCAACTTCGAGTATTACCTCCCTCCGTAACGGAATATTCTTATGACGAAGATCAACTTTCACACATCATTTACAACAGTGAATTTCAGAACACGAACAATCCCGAAACCTCATTATTGTGCTTTTCCCAGGGTTGTGGAAAAATTCCCTGATAACTGTATGTTCTTGCAGATACATCCGCAATATTTCATTTGCATTTTCTGAAAATGACGTATTTTTTGTCTGCAGAATACACTCCTGTCTCCACGTATTAAACCCATTCTCCACTCTGAGCACGTCATTAATCAAGAACTCGTTATAAATCGGTAAATAACGGGGTTAACGACTCTGGATAAAGGGCGAGGGTTCAATAGTTAATAGCCTGATCCTGACGACGTTAGTCTCGAACTCTCGTTGCATAAATTGGGAGTGATCCCCGGTAGAAATACCCGATTCAAATTCAATACTTGGGTATGAATATTTATCACCAGGGCGTTATCTTGGAATAAATCAATCGACCGGTACACGAATATCACGGGAACCACTTTGCGTCAAATTCAGATGTCAAAGGGGTCAAAGTTACTCAGCGTTCGAATAATCGTACCCATGATTCCCTGTGTTCACGCCCCGAAAATATGCGTACACTAGAAACGACAGAAAAACTGTTGATTCGGGTTGGAATTGTGCATTTCTGTTTTCTGAACAAAGTAGCAGAAGTTCACTGTCAAAAATTAGACGATATTAATGTGTTTCGCAAAATAAGTGAAATTATGATTCTCAATAAGTAAACTCATTTTTAAAAAAGGAATAACGTCACTTATATTGACTGAAAATTAATCAAGATTTTGAAAAAATTAAAACCTTATCTAATCCCCATGAACTAATGAACAACCCCTATCGGAAAATCTGGAATGGATTTTTCCACTTTATCAACATTGCACTGATGAAAATTTTACGCTATCCCTCGAATACTTAATAGCGGTGCTTTGAAATGTCGACATTGTCCATCGTAACAAACGACTCGTGACGTGATCGGCTGTTGTTTTTCGCATGCGACCCGGGGAAAGCAAGGGCAATCTAATGGCATTATTGTCAGTATCAGTAAGGGATGAATGCGGGTCACGCACCTATTTACGTCGTTACGCGAGTCGCGGTTTTCGATAAACCGCGACAGAACCCATCCGTCGCCCCAGCACCCTCCAACCCATGACATGTCACGTGGCTGGTGACACTTGGTCATAATATTCCTTGCACCCCAGAGCAGAGTAATATGCGAATCCCTGACTCGCTCGTACACGGGGACCGGTATTGCTATGTATTTCAACATCCGCTACGAGTAACCCACAAAAATATAGAAAACAAAAAAAATTCATGAAATCGAGGAATATTCGGAAAATCAGTAATTATTACGAAGTTTGTCATTCGACGTCGAGCGATTCGTGAGCCGTTCTCCACAGTATCCGACGTTGCGATGGAAAGCAGTCGGATGAAATAATGAGTACATATCAATTTAGCAGACGCTATACACTGGCTTTGCGAGATTTCGAGTTTGGAAATTCACAGATGTGAAAGAATGGGAAAAATTCCAGCAGCAAATTATTGAAAGCCGCGAAAGATCGATAAAAGTTTACGTAATTGATGTATCTAATAAGTTTTTAATTCCACACTTGAACTTAATGTGTTTCAGTTATCAAAATATGAAGGCAAATTATGAATATCAGGTTCCATGTAAATAAATGCTCCTTTACAAATCTTTCGGAGTATATCTAACATTGATTAAAAAATTGTACACTAGATTAATATGAGAGTTTCATCTATATGGCTCTCAAATTCGTTATGGCTGACTAAAACAAGATTTTACTTCTCAAATATTTTACTTTTTTGTTGAAAATCCTCGACTGTAATTTTCGAACGAATTGTTTTCCAATAATGGAATAGCTTGCACAAAAAATACAAGAGCCTTCAATCTGAATTTATTTTCTAATACGAGAACTTCTAAAGAACCAGTAGTCAATCACAATTACATATGGACTTTGGAAAATTTCAAAAAATACTAGACTTTCAGACAGAAAAAGATGAGATTTTTTCGTTCTACCTCTGGGACAGAAAATGCAACCCTTTTACCGAACGTTGAAATAGTTTTAAATTGAAGACTTTTCAGAAAAATGGATACATCTTTCAAGATCTCTAGGGATCTCCTTTTCCTTTTTCTTTTTCAATGCTTTTGTAGCGTAGAGCTTCGGAAGAATAAGAAAAATCGATTATTCAACGCTGGCAGCTTCAACGCAATGAATAAAAATAAGTCTTTGTCGCACGAAATTCAAGCAATTCGAAATTAAATCTTAGTACTTGCACACATTAAACTATAGTTTAAGCATCGAAAGTATAAAAATCCGAAACCCCTCATTTTGAATCAACATTTTCGTGAATTGTGGGAGCATGTTAATTCGAATCCGAAATTTGAAGCATTTATTTGCCACCTTCGGGAGTTTGACAGAAACATATTTCTGCAATAAACACGACGGAACGATTATGAGTCAGAGAGTTATATTATTCTGAAATGTAAATGTTGAAGAAAATAGTCTTCTGTAAAATCTAGAGTTTAGTCACTGTAAAACATTGACGATTTTTCTCTAAAAATCACGTAATCCGAAAAGTCCGAAATGAGAAAGTTTGCAAATGTTAGTCTCAAATTGTTAATTTTCGAAAATATCAATTGCTCGTCTATTTTCTTATTTGAAACAAAGTCGAGCTCTATACAGAAAACGCAAAAAAAGTATCGATGTCCGAAAAATATCAATTAAAGATATGTCAATGAACTTACAATTAGTCCGTCATTTACGAAATCGCATACGTTTCATTTCATTACCCGTTCCTTCAACGAAACCTTCACGCTAGTTTATCCTGATTTCCATTGGGATCGCTGTAGCGGACAATTTGGAAACGCAATTCACGCCCGTTTGACAGGCCGAAGCGGCGCGAGACGAACTTTCGGTAATTTTCGGGGGCTCGCCAGGATTTCCGAGCTTTTTGATTACGTGAATAATTTGCTCTGACATTGACGAGCGGGCGCAATACCCTTTTTCCCAGAAAATGAAAAACATCCTATCGAATAGGACATTTCAATCGCGAAATAAAATAGGTTTTTTTTTAGCGAGATTAGAAATGTCATGTGCAATCAAACAATAAAAAAATTCATAAATTACGACTGTGAAAGTCAGACTGCGGAAGTAAGCTTCGCAAATTCTTTTCACGTAGACACTTTTTCGTACGAATTCTATAATAATACTCGAACTATTCTAGGGCCGTCGACCCACCTACTGCAAATACGAAATTTCTTTGAAAAATCCCGAATGCAGCCATCAAAAGGCACCGAAACTGGTAACGAATTTCCTAAACTTCCACTCCATTTCAAATTGGGCAACTGTTCGGTTCAAGTACTACAATGAAATACCCTTCGTAAGATATTCAAGAGTCAAAATGTTCGTGGCTCAGGAATTAATTAAATCGCAACGACTTTTTTTTGTTCTCCCTGCATTTCCGACCCGGTGATGGAATTTCCGCAAAAAAGCCGCTGTTGGGAAATCCGAACTATGCGAGTTATTCGCTGCAGTAAATGTTCATTCGGGATTCTTATATTTTTACGTAACGTGACCCGAAAACAATAAGCGGATGAGATGAATATCGCGAATCAATAAAAGGTCGATTGACCTCGTAAATCGCGATGAATGCGTCACTGTGTAAGCCAACCATTATAATGATAATGATAAAACCACAATGGCTCCGCGTCGATGCCATATTAATTTTCTAAAACGAGGCCAATATGACCGTAAATTGAGAAACTGAATTTCACGCGCATTGGATATTCCGTGGCAACGTTACGCAATTATTTTGGATACCGTTAAAATTTGCAAAAGAGACGTGCTGTGACTCACGAATTGAGACTGCTCGTCAGGGGGCGGTGATTTTGATTCAGGACATACCTGCAACATAAAATTCAAAAAATTAGTTCATTAGATTGCTCATCACGGTAGAGGCTCACATATCTTGTAATAAATAGCAAACCCATTACTACTTCTAGACCATTTTTTATCTAAAAAGTCCCGATTTTTCATGTTGCAGAATTTGGTGTATGGAATTGGAACATTTTTATAATGGAATAAATATCTCATTCATACTTTTTATATTTTATACACCTCAGTACAACAATAAACGGTCCTTTATTGGCCTGCTCGGGCCCGAAAAACCTTTTTATTGCCTTCGGTGTATAAGGTATCGTATGTTCCAAAGGGCAAAAAGTTTTATTGGACGAATGCGAGTTTATATTCCGAGGCGAAGCCGAGGAATATAATCGTATAAGTCCAAACTATTAACATTCAGTTTCCTCATCTATGGGGCGATATAACTGAATTTTCCTTTGCACTAAGGAAGAACTAGAAGAATTCCACAAAAAATTTCTCAACAAATTTCCTCTGTACTCATCCTGGCCCTTAATGTATCTAATAAACTCCAACCTAATCAACATTGCAAATACGCCATTGACTTTATTCCATGAAAAGCCTCGTAAAAGAAGTTTCCGTAAATAAACGAGTTCTTCAGTCGAGTTCCCAGTGCCCCTGCACGAAACTCCCAACGAAATTGGCTTTCTCGCAGAAATTAATTCATTTTCCTTGTCCAGCATGTTTCAAATTTACCCGAAAGAAAAATTTCTCCTCTCCCGTGTCTCGAGAAAGTTGATGAAAACTCGCAAAAAAGCGAGTTCCATTTCGGCTTATCAAAAGTTGTTCTCGTTTACTAGCAGTCGCTCTTTTTGCTCCCCGAAGAAAACGATCGACTTTGTTTACGTATCTATTTCCGCGACTTCCGCCCCTTTGCATAAGACTATTGTTCGATCGCGAAGTCGCTCGAGATGAATTTCCGGGCGGGGGGAAAAAAAGTTCCGGTTTGGATGCATATCAAAGTTTTCGGTGTTGCCGTTTGAAGGGATGCCAAAAGTTCCGAGCCGGAAGAGGAATCTTACGTGACCGAACTCCATTCGAGTTGCCGTCGTTAACTACCTATAATTGAGGCAAAATCGAGGGAAAAGTTGGGAATCAGTGGAATTATTGACGGGCCGCGAGTTCAGGAATCGAGGGAGTCTTATCCGGAAAAACTTTCGGGATCGGTGTCAGTTTGGATGAATTATAACAGCTGGGGAAAACTCGAATTATTTGTGGCGCCGTGCCTCTCAAAGGGACGCTGAGCACGTTTTCGTATGAAAATTAGGGCTTTGTCTGAAAAAATTGAAAAAACTTTGAGTCCATTGAAAGTCCTTTGTTGGAGGGAATTCCGGGATTCGTGACTCGTAAGTTATGTTGATGGGGAAATTGATCAATGATGTAATGAATCTATTATTGGTTTTGAATAACGGGCTTCAAAAAACATCTTCCGAAGAGTCGTGCTTAGGGAATGTATTCAATCGGTAGGTATACATTTTTAAAAAGTTTCAACAGAATACGAGTATGAAATTTTTCGAGATGGGAAATTTTTTCGAATATCCCAATACACGGCCCTTGTCCCGCGTTTTCCATCCTCAAGCGTTTCCTAGACCTTTCACCCCCGCATTGTTCATGCAAGAACTACCCCCCATTTTCTATCTAAGTCGTGAAGATTTCCCGGATGAAAGCCGGAAGGAAAAAGCACCATTTACAGCTCTCGCGGCGTTTGAAATCTTTTCGAACTCTTTCCCAGCTTTATGACAAATCGTAAATTGCGCGGCGAATTTTCTCGAAAGTCGCCTTCAATTTCGGCCCCACTTTTCCCCTTGACGGCGAGAAAAAAAGCTCGACTTTTCAAAACCAGGGCGGAAACGGAATTAAAAACACTCGTGAACGGGCGGAAAATTAATTGGGGGAGCGCTGAATTAAACAAGTCCCTCTGTAAAAACGTCCTTTACATCGGCACCGCGCATGAATTCCTTTTCTTCCGATGAATTCGCAAATCGTATGCAAACAAAGAGCCAAAGCTAGATGGGAGTTTTATTTCATTAACGCCTCCGCCGCACACGTACGTCGCTTTAATTCCGTATGGTCTTTTTTGTTCGCGAGGATTCTGAAGGCGACACGTGAACGTTCAATTATGCAAATGGGGCTCGCGGGAGCGAAAAAAGCTCGGCTTTTAAATACGCTCGAATCTGCGATCAATCCGTGGACGATGTACGAAATGTCGAGCGATCCCGAAGTGGCCGTGTCCGACCAGGACGTCGACGAGCCGCGTGTGTAAATCCGTCGTCAAATTGGATTCGCCGAGTCGAAGGTTGTTAGCGGATACGGGAACCGTCTGTCTTTGTTCCGAATTTGTGGAATGTGGGCATTTTACTGAATTTTATGGAAATTTGCTTGATTGAGCAAAGGGAATTTAAGGGTTTATTCGGAAAACAAACCGAAAATAAGATTCGGAGAAGTGACCTAGTTGGAAAACGATGAAGATCCAATTAGATCTGGAGCAGATTCAATTTAAAAAATTGAGTGAAATATACATTTCGGGCGAGTTTCATTTCATTAATTTAGATTGCCTTTAATTGCATATTTTTGTTCGTAATGGGTGATACTTCAACTACGTATCACAAATTTTTTCGTTCTGTTTGACACAAAAATTAAAAATGCTGACAGTCCTGTTTAGAATGCAAAAAATGGAAGAAGATCCACGTACTGACTTTTGAAAACTACATATTATACATATTTTTTGGATGTATCAAAATTAAGAAAATTTGTAGGTACATTCATGAAATTTTGCGATCACTACGAGTTTGTCTGACATCAAAATATGAAAACTCTGATTACATGACTCATAAAATTGATTCAATGTTACTGCAGTTGTACCGAGCAAAAAAACCTATTACTTCAAGCTAAACGTCAACAATAAAACGCATTTCTTTCCCACCCACCAATTTCCAATGACAACAATCACAGAAAAAAAGGGCCAGGAATATTGCATTAATGAAAATGGCCTTGATTCTCTCATTCATTGCTCACAGTTTAACGATGATAGTGTACGCATCCGATCCATCGGTTTTCGGTCAAATGCCATTCGAGAAGTCTCGCGCAAACTGAACATGTATCAATTATTAATAACTCCGGCAAAGGCATGTAATTCGCTCGACGTCCAGTGATCCTCAAATTACGTAATAATGAAAAATTTACCGTTTACCCTGTTTAAGGAAGTGCTTCTGCGAATAATTCAAGGGCTATTATTATACCTCAGCGCTGGCGCACGTGGCGTGGAAAAAAGGCCATGAAAAATATGGTAGAGGAACAAAAATACTTGCTCCAGCGTTGTTGAATTAACCTCATTCAAGAGCGGTGACGGAAGAAATTGTGTTCATTTCAGGTATTAATGGACAACTTGAGTTTATGAAAGTTTTTTCAATCTTCAGATTGCTGCGTATTTTAATTAAGAAAAGTTTTCTGGACTTTTTATATTTTTTTCTTGGAAGAATGTCAAGTATACAAAGTTCTGACGATCTGAATGAAAAACTTACGAAATACGCAGTTGTGATATCGACATTCTATGAAAATTCAGATGTAGAAACATACCAAAAATTATTAATGAGACACGTCAAGAAATACCTATAGAAGTCAAGGGACGCAAAAAATGGAGTGATTGTATCGAAAAAGCGCACTCATTTTGAATAGAGAATTTTCAAGTTAATCACGCGAGCTCTCTGTCTCTAAAAGTGTCACTCGCAACTACTCGCGAGATAATGCAATTTTCCCGTGAGCGAGGCGAGTTCGATTCAGCAGTTGATTAGGCTGAAAAGAAGTGACCACGTCGTGAGCACGATCTAATTAAGGTGAGCTCACACCGCTTTGCTCCAATCAACAACTACAATGTGCGCGGAAACTACAGACGAAATTTCAATAATTTCGCATATTTTCTGCTCTGATTACCATGATAATAGCTTGGCGTGTTTTTCAGCACCGAAGTTGATGTTCAAGGATGAATGGTTACATTGACTCACATATTTCGTTAGACGTGTTTATTTACGTCAGGTTTATTAGATAACGTTTTTTATTAAGGAATTTCCGAATTTGCAGGTGTGTTCGCATAATTCTAATGTGGTAGTTTCCATTTGTCATGAAAATTTAATGTTTTTTTCTTCTCTAAGACCAATTTCAATTTGGTATCAATCCACGAAATCATCTTTTATATTTGATGATATAGAATCGTTAGTCCACATATCAAATCACCATCAAATTTGTAAGTCATATAAATGCATCTGGATTGTTGAACAAAAAAAAAGAGAGAAATAACAAGGAAACCTAAAGTAAAAAGCTCTGTGGGTATTGTTCAGTCAACACTTTTCTACTGACGAATGAAAATTTTTTCAGAAAAATACAATTATATCTGAAAATCTGAGGGATTTCCTCCTGAATCATGTGATTCAACGGAAGTACACGTTTTTCGATGCTTTCAAATGCTTCAAGAAATCGAGAAACGGAGTTACTTTGGGTCAACAAATTTTCCGATATTTCGAAGCTACACAAGTGCTCGGATTTCAATTCTGGAGTATTGAAGTTTCCTTTACATTGCGATGTGAACATGGGAAATGTTACAAAAATAAAATAACATAGAAAATGTTCAAAAATCAGTGAAAAAACCGACAAGGGATTTAAAGCTTTAGTACGACAATCGTTGTGAACAGAATTTTTATATGGATAACAGTCGGAAAATGTTGATAAATTTCTCTGTAACCTTGCTTTCTCATGGAAAATAGTTTGAAATACATATATGAAATGCGTCCGGGACTCTCACACCCAGCGATAACCCAGGAAACAATACATCCTCGCACCCGCAGTGCCCGATAAAGCCACGTCCCATTGACCTTTCATCGATTTCTCAATCACTTCTAATCGCGCATAGCCATCCATTTGAATGCGGGACGCCCACAAAGAGGAAAAAAAAAAAAAAAAAACATCCCCACCAGTATAAAACCTTCCCAAGTACACCTCCATCTCCCTTGATCCCACGCGTCGCCGAGAAAAGGGACCCAAGCGTTTCGATAAATTTCTTTTATCAATCTGAAGCACTGGGTCGCGAGACAAACTTTTTCCTCCTTTTCCCCAAAGAAGGGGGAACTTTGGTCGATATCTCGCTATGCGATCCTTCTCGACTGTAAATCAAAGAGAATAGTGCAAGGAGCCTGCTCTCGTTTCCCCGTCCCACAAAGATGGAAAATTTTTTCCCACCCCGACACTTCGGAGCAACTTTTTCGGCCATATTTCAATGTACGCGTCTCGGTACACACGGTAAGCTGATTAACACATGAGAGTTTGATCATTAAGAGCCCTATTTAATTGGGTAAATTTACTAGGGAACGTATGCAAATTCTAACACGCGGCTCGTGGTGTGAAAATCCGCATTTGCCTCGGCAGCACGCGAAAGGACTCGACGAAAGACCTTGAAGGCAACGCAGCACTTGTGCCAATAAGCTTTCGTTATCGTCGCCTGCAGTTTCGTTACTTTATGTACTGCGCTCGCATGTAAGCCGATTAACCCTTTGTGCGAAACATAATCTTATTATTGTCTTCACGGATAGTCGCAGATGGAAAATTAACGATTACGCTTCTCACTTTTGAATTCGTCATTGTTCCCATTTGCGTGGATTCACAAAAGCGCTAATTTCACGAGGAAACAATGGGCCGAGCTACGCTTCGCAACGTATAACTTTCAACAACTGTCTCGCGTACGTAATCGCGCGATCTACGATACAATGCTTTTATCGTGTTTCCATACGTTTTGAAGAATCTTGTAAAAATGGTGAAAGTTCTTCGAACGACGATGAAAATAGAGAAAAAATTTCAAACTTGACATTTTGTTGGAAAAATTTGTGGATGAAACGTTTCAGATTATTTTCACTTCATTTGGTTGGTTAAAAGCTGATTATTAGCATCCCTAACTGAAAAAAGAAATTCTGATATCGTCATTATTGTGATTAAATCAAAAATTCGTCATTGGTTCTTTTGGTTTTTCTATCGAGTAATAAGTGAGTGAAAGATCAATTGACGGAAATATGTCGCATTCGCGGTGTCTCGGGGAAAACGTGTGAAATTCATCGGGGAATGAGACGAACGAAACGTGCGTTTTACGGCGCACGAAGCTGCAAATTACGACGCATATAATACAAAACTACGGAATCACCTGAATGTAGAGTCTTGTCACGTTTCAAGTTCAACCCTAAGCGTACTAAATTAAACCAATATAGCGACCTCCAGTTTCCGCGTGTGCAGTAATATCGAGACATTTCACGTTGCACTGAACAACGACAAACTAGACCGAAATTCAAACACTGGCAAGTGCGGAATAACAAGTGAACTGTTTGCTTAGTTCAGGGCAACATTTGGAGACCACGTCTTTCGCACAGAGAGGCTTCATTTGACATGCTGTTTGCGTGTGTGGCTTGATTTATTGAATCTTATCAAGAACGTACATATTATTGTAAATTAACTTCTTCGCGAGAACAATGATCTCTCAAAAAAAATTTCCCATGAGAGTTTTCCAGGATAAAAATCCCAAATGGCAGAGTATAGGTAATTTTTCGACATCAATTTTGATTTCGCACTTGGAATTGCCAAACGTTTTGGTAACTCGAAATGATTTCGTACAATTTCATGAAAACTCATTGCATTTATAAATCAATGGATAATAATGAGTCTTCTCAGACTCATCCGTCTTTTAACTTTATTACAGTTTATGTCGTAAGTGGAAGGATTTTCATGAAAAGCCAAAATCGTTCAGAGATAAAGCCTTTCACCGAGATTTAAAAGACCTTGCTGAGACTATTTTTTAGCCATTCAATTTATATGCAAAAATACCTTCCATGTGGTGCAAAATTTATTCAGTTTGTGATGTAGGAATTTTTCGTAATAATATTACTCAGTGAAATTATGTTGAGTCATAATGATAATATGAATTTTGATTTTCTAAAGAGACATTTCAAATGAGATTATAACCATTATTATTTATATTGTAATTATTCAATAAGCAATTATATATTAATATCAATAATATGTATAAAAATTCTTATTAGCTAATTATCAATTATAAATATTAAATTAACTATACTTGTGAAAATCAATATTTTCACAAGTACATATACTCGCTCGAAATTCTAGAGCTATATTATTCATGCATAAAATTCATGTTTCTATCTTCATTTTTCAGATTTCACATTATGAAAAACATACGAAGTGAATAAATTTCCAATGTACTTCAGTAACTTGATGAAAAATTGTCCTCTGCACTCCAGAAAACCCCACCTCCAACCAGGATT
This sequence comes from Platygaster equestris, assembly GCA_030522785.1. Classification (NCBI taxonomy): domain Eukaryota; kingdom Metazoa; phylum Arthropoda; class Insecta; order Hymenoptera; family Platygastridae; genus Platygaster; species Platygaster equestris. The sequence continues at coordinate 30,549 of JAPYZK010000027.1, forward strand.
TCTCCCTGATCCAGGCTGAAACTATGCCGTCTAAGAAAGATGTTTTGCGACCGTTCGGGCCGCGTTCCTTCATGCGGGATGGAACTACTCTCGGATATTTTATTCATAGGCAAACTTGCGCTATAAAAACGGTTACCAAGTCCGCGCTTTTCTACCGCCATTGTGGAACCACCATTCGTTTGAATGTACGCGAATAACGGAGTCGGTGAAATGGAAAGTGCGTCGGATAGAGGACTGAATGTTTGGCTGAGTCGACGAAAGCTCCCCGAGCTTTTTCCGATATCTTACCGACTTGGACGTTTGTCGTCTCTTTCTAATACGCTGCTTTATTAATACCGTTAAATATTCAGTTTCCGTACAAGTTTCCCGAGTTGGGCAAGCTGAAACTTTCTGCGGATCGGCATCACGTGTTGTGGACATTCCGCTCGGGTTTTTCTTACACCTCGAATGGTGACATGCTGCGCTTCCGAATGTTATATTCAATTCGCGCTCTTGTAAATTTAGAAATTTTACGAGTTGCACATTGTAATATTTGCAAAGGTTGGAAATGTTCCCATTTTTTCGCACTTTAGAGAACTTTTATTCAACGTTCGTTACTTTGAACATCAGAATAATATGTAAAAATTGCTAAAAGCGCGTCTGCAAAGTTGAAAGTATTGGAATTTTCAAATTCATAAATCCTGATGAGAAGAAAAATGTTACAATAATCAAATATCGAAATGTCAGAATTCATAATTTCAGAAATTTTAAGTTTCGTGTCAAGCATTTAGCCAGGGAGGGGGCTGAGGGGGCTGAAGCCCCCTCCGAAATTCTGGAAAATTTTTTAAATCTAGCATATTGCAGAAAAGTATATTCTGAAGAAAAACAGTAAAATAATACTGATTTTCACAAGTGCCAACGTTTTCGAGAAACAAGATAATTTTGAACATTCTCAGCATTTCAAGATTTTTTATAATTTTGGGAATTTTCAGAGTTTGGAGTACTTCGAGAATTTAACGAGTTTTTGGAAGTTTGAAAATATTCAAAATTTTTACAATTTCTACAATTTCCAAGTTTTAAAAAAGTTTTGAAAATTCTGGAAATTCACAATATTTCCATATTTCTTGAAATTACGAGAATTTTACGAATTCCTAACATTTCGCAAAACTTGATAATTTACAATATTTCTAACATTTCAAGATTTTCGACAATTTTGAGAAGTTTTGATGTTTGAAGTATTTTGAGGATTTTTGAAGTTATTGGAATTTTGAAAAGTTCGAGAATTTCAAAATTTGGGTAAATTTCAGAGATTTGTAAATGTTCTAAAAATTCTGAAAATGCACAATATTTTAATAATTCTTGAAATTACGAACATTTTACGAATTCTTCACATTTCGAGAAACTTGATGATTCGTAATATTCCAAGATTTTCAATTATTCAGAGAATTTCGAAAGTTTTCAGTATTTTGACAATTTCCAGAATTAAAAAAATTTTTAAATAGTAATTTAAGAGATTCAATAGTTTCGAAAATCTTGAGAATTAAGGCAGTTTTCGGAATTCTCGAAATTTTCAAAATTTTACGAATTTCTAAAATTTCGAAAAACTTTTCTTCAGTTGAAACATTTTCAATATATTTCAAGACTTTCGACTATTTTGATGAAATTCCAAAGTCTAGAGGATTTCGAAAATTTCAGAGATTTCAAAAACAATTATGAAAATTCGAAGGATTCAAGAAATTTTCATAAGTCTCTGATAAAACTACACTTTCTAAATTTGGTGAATCAATTTCGAGTGAAAAATCACCTAACCCCTCCCCCCCTCCCCCCCGAACGAAATTTCTGGTTACGTCCAAAAACCAACACTATCGAGAAATAGAAATTTGGAAAATTTGAAAAAATATAAATATTGAACAGTCCAGTTATTCAACAATTCAGGATTCAGGAATTTCGTAACTTGGAATGTTTCAGGTTCAATGTCAGAAAGAGTGTTCCAAATTTTGCAACATTTGTGTGAAATGTAGACTACCTTCGCCATGAGAACAAGTTCCAAACTATGGCAAACAGGATCAGTATAGAGCTCGTGAAAAATATTGACAGTACCATAAAGTAAAAACAACGTTATAGAGTTATCGGCATGTCAGGGGCGCGCTGGTTTCCATGCGACACGTTGAAGTGCCCGCACCGAGCACACAGAATCCGGGTAAATTGGCGACTGCTGCTCCGGCGCGCTCGACTTTCGTCCAGCTTTCGCCTTTTGATAAATAACACGAAAAGTCACCAGCGAGGGCAAACCCTTATTTCGTGTGGAAGTTTCACGAATGAGGGACAAATGGCCGTCCGAAATACGCTCGCCCGTTATTTTCTGACACCTTTATTGAGTCGGACGATGCGGGGTTGTATATACCGTCATTTTTTATTTCACGAAAATGCTTTCCATAGTTTTCTTCCGGTAAATAAATTGCAAGAATTTTTTCGAAAGCTTGCAAGTTTAATAATGAAGGAAGTTTACTTCTATGAACAAGTTTAATTACTAAAAAAGATGTATCTGTTTGTGTCCCACATGACAGAGTGTAATTTTCATCAAACGCAGTGTTATTTAATTCATCGAGGTGAATTAGAATTCCTGATAAATTCAAAATTAATCCTATTTCATCTATTACAAACGACTTTTCAAACAAAGTTTTGACCCTCAGACGTTGCAGATGATCGAAAATTCCGACATTATATTCACAACTATCCATAGCCTTTTCCCGAACCTTTCATCCCTATTGTACAATAATAAATTCGATATATCTTCATTTATTGTTCTGTGTACGTGAAACATGGACCTTCCTAACCGAGGCTTAATTCCTCTTCTTGCGAAGACGCGGAAAATTTACATGGAAATTAAACCAGGCCGTGGACGTGACGAGATATGCTTGTGTGTACACTCTCGAAAGTCTGCAAGTGACAATCCCGTATCATTTGAATCGAGAAACTCGGGCAAGAGTGAGTGCGCGGGGAAGATTTCCAAGTCTGAAACTCTCGTCGGCCGGCGAGAACGGGAAAATAATGGTCGAACGAAATGGAACTCGGAGTCGCAGAATTTATAACCCTCAGATAAAGTGATGTGAGAAAAATGGAAATGTGATTCTGCTCCTAGTCCAGTGCGATGATATTAACGGATAATACAGTAACGGTATGCACATGACGCGGCGTTATGAATGAGGCCCTGTTCATTTAAGATTATATTCCGAGTGCTATGGGCCACGCATTCATCCCAACTTGTACTTTTAACTTCAAGGACTAATAATTTTGCCATCAATAAATTTTGTATCCTGTAATGGATAAATTATCGTACGTGTTCCAATGACTGCCTATGTTAGCGTATTTATTTGAATATAATTAAAGAAAACTTTATTTAGAATGAACGCATTTTGTTCATGGAATGAAAATGTGACGAAAATTTGATTCCATGATTTTAACCGTAAAATCTCATGATATTCGTGAATATATACTCCGAAATTTACAATCCGTAAAATCGGTCAAGAGATTTCAACAACGGAATTCAGAGTTCAAAATTTCCTGAAATATTTTTGGCAATACCGGAAAATGCCACTTGAGAATTAATTCCAACAGGAATTTGGAAAATGTGTGTTTTCAACATCTGAGTGATTGATAGGAAAACGTCGAGGTTTTAATGATCATGCTCATCGGTGATCAGACAAGTTAATTTTTTTTTTTTTTTCATCAATTCATTATTTTTTATTTCGTCGAAGTTTCGACCTTCAATATGAGGTCATTATCGAGACTAGAAATATACGCTAATACATTTCAGTTAATTTGTGTGATACTTCGATTGATGATAATCAAATATTTTTTAAGGCGTTGAAAACGCGACAAAAGTCTGTACTAAACGTTATTTATGAATCGTTTCTTAGAGGGCATTGAAAAAAGTTTCTTATTGAATCCATAAAAAGAGCTGTAGCTTTTCGAGTGGCAACTCTTGTTGAAGAACGTATTGACTTATCTATTTCGCCCCGCATTTCCACAATGCTCGGCCTCGTAAAACTCGGTTCAAATGAAAATATTGCGTACCTTTACGAGTGTATAAAAAGCAACATCTTCACGTTCTGGTGGGGTCAGTGGAAGGGCGCGAACGAGTAGAAAGCTTCGATGCCGGTGGATTTATCTGTTAGTTTATCGGACGATCAACAGTCAGAGTCAGACATTCGTAAAATTAGAAAAAAAGACAATTAGGAAACCGAAACTCGAAAAACGAATGAATTTAGATATTGCCATGATCAACCAGTACAACCTAAAACTTGTAGTACATAATTATCCACGTGAGTTCTTGATATGTGAGACCCGGCTTTTGAAAGTCGAAAACCCTCATTCGAAGGCTCTATCCAAATTTTGATGTATACGAAAGCCGACAAAAAAACCGATTGAAGAGCACCTCGTATGATATATTAGACAACAGGCACGTGACTTTGATTCTCATCCGATCCGGATTTCTCTTAATATTCCGCTGGAAGCGCCTTTCTCACGCCAGACAAATCCACGACATTCGGAGGAGTCTTTTATATTTTGGCAAGGCGTGCTTTTCCTCAGGACCGCAGGAAGTAAGCATTACGTACCACGTGTAAAGAGATAGAATTTTGTTTGCACAGTATTTCCACAGTTGCGAAAATTGCGGCCCTTGAGAAATCAGTGACAAATAGAGCAAGTTGAATCACTGGCAGAATATATTTCTTTCCACTACGATGGAAAAATTTTCGTTCATTTGTACATATTTTTCCTAAACTGACGAAATGGCAATTTTTCGGCTATCAGGGTTTTCAAGAAAATTTTCTTCGAAGACTGAGAAACTGGTCGTGAAATCGAGCATAATTTCTTCTACGTTTTTTATGAAACTCTGATGAGTCGCTCAAGGCACTGGATAACGAAATTCCGACGCTTATCAGCCAGCAATGGGACTACAATTCGCCGGGTTGTACAGCTCGGGGTACATACGTAGGAAGACGTGTACACCGAATTTATCGGGAGACCATCTCAAATGTAGGTCCATTTATGTTCGGACTGGCAGTTCAACGCGGCCCGAGTCAGCAGCGTCTGTGTGCAAATTTATCTCGAGGGTTGCATGCGCGTCCTCGAGTGTGTTGGTAAGTGACGTAGAAGTGACTAGTGGGCTATCAGACTGTTGGCAATACGCTTTATTGGAATGGCTCGATCATCGGTGTGCGATGCACACGAGCCATTTGACAATTCTCGGCAGAGGCAATGAATGCCAACTGCTGTGAAATGCGCGAATGGTAATTATTCCCTTTTCATTTGTTTTCTTCAGGAATTCTAGTACGTGAATACCAAATAATTCGGAATTTCAGATGCAACGATTCCAAGATTTTGAATGGTGGACTCAGAATTGGAAAAATGAGAAGAGTTTTCGTCAGAACATCTGAAAATGTATATTGGAAATGCGATACAGACTTTTAGAGCTTTGAAAAATTGAAAATTAGACGGTTTTAATGAGAAGAAAAAATCAGCAAACTCTCGTGAAGAATACAAAGTCAATAAAGATCGTTTAGACATTCAGTAAGCTGCTTTTCAGTACAATGGAAGCTTTTTCTCCAAAAATCCTATCTAAACCCCTTTGAAAACTTTTTCAATGTATGTGCCTGAATTTTATGAAATATTTTTTCCTTTCAACTACAATTCAGTCTTCTCAATAATAATTCAACATCAAGCAGAAACACACTCGAAGGATCCAATACAGAGAGAGAGAAGGATCCAAAATAATTGAAACGTTGTATTCAGCAGAATGTTCCATTTCGAAGCTTCAATAGCATAGCAAATGTAAGGACCGTACAGACGGAGTCGTCATTCTATTTAATCACGCAGCCTTTCTATGAATATATATGGCAAACGTAAAACTGTTCACGAAATGCAAAGCTGAATTATGAGTTTTCGAATGCGACTCCCGAGACTTACATTTCCTGCCACGCGCGTGGTGAAATTAATCAACCTTAATTGCAATGCCATGATTTAAAGTCAAGAGTTTCGCAAGTACACCGCAGTACTTTGTGCATACAGTTATCAGTAGGGAAATCTGGAACCAAGTACACGAGCAGAGATGCATATTTTGGTTACCAAAGTCGAAAGTGAAGTAATTTGCATTTCAATGTGACTTTTTCTTTTTTATGTAAAGACATTCATAACGGGAATATCATTCGAAAAATACTTATTTGGAAAGTTGTAAGATATTACTTGAATATTTTTGAAAAATCTGAAAATTAGCTATTAAAAATCTCAACCTACAAGTCGATCAAAGAGAAGAACTGAACGAAAAAAAAGTCAGTAAACCGTACAATCCGTTCGATAACAACCAAAATAAATCCAGTGAATGAACTGACGCGTGCAGTGGAGGATATAATGACTTTTCAACTATCATATTGTAGTATCCGGCTTTCCCTTGTTGCCCGAAACCACTGAGTTCGGGAAATGAGCAGCTGTACTGTTTCATCGAAAAAGCATCCAATTTTTGGTGGCGTTGAATACTTAATCAAGTGCCCATGTATACTTGGTGGAATTGCGTACATTGCGTCCGTAATTACATTTCACCGTAGCAAATTCGAGCCGCGCAACCATATACCCATCACTTCGGCGTTCGTCAGTGAAATTACCCCGATCGCGTTTCATTTATTGGCTACGAAAACGCGCTTTAATTGGCTTGCAATTGGAATTTGAAGATCACGAGCATGCGCATTTTTCGTACGCCAGAAGTGAAGAAACTAGTAACAAAGTTTACCAAGAGTTTGCAATTTTTTGTGCTTGATTCATGAAAAGGCGAGAGATAATCTCATTAAGGGCTTTAATTCGTTTTTTGTTAATTGCGAACTGCGAATATGGGGAATCTCGTTACTTTACAGACGGGATTCAGTCAAATGAAATTTTTTTCTGTGACTAGTGAACCGTGATGATGTTCGTTTATGATACCGGATATTCGTCGAAATCCCATTTGGCGGTGCTAACTATCTTTTTTTATGCAGAAAAAGTTCCTTCTCGGTCTCTTTCTGTGTCATTTGAACGCTTTTTGTGACTTTTCCGTTCAGAGTTGCGACATTTTTATAATTCTAGATTTTTTCGTTATGAAATATCAGATATCTTGATAGTTTTCGTTCGTATTCATCTTTGTCATCACTTTGGAAACTGCTGTTCTCTTGAATTCCAATAATGAAACTTTTATTTCATCATAGCCACTTGAAGTCAATGTTCAAAAATTCAATATTTGAGAAAACTCAAAATCTGTGAAATTTACAGAATTTCTCAGGTTTTTCAGAGCTTTGACTTCTCTATAACTAATGTTTCAATTACTAATTTCATAAATCAAAAATCATGATAGCTGTAAATCGTCAAATTATCAGAAATGAGCGTGGTAATATTCAACACTCAAGTACACCCTCAGGGCAACAGAATGATTAGTTGGACTGCAATCATTTGATTCCTTCAAAAACCAGAATACTGAGAAGAATAATGAACGTTCAACGTTCCAAAAATGTTCGATGTAACTCGGGAATTTTTCAATGAATAATGCGATGGGTAAAGAGACGATGGGAGGCAAAACTTTTCCCATCGATAAAACAAAGTTTTCCGCCAAAAGACCTCTTCACTTATACCGAATGCTCACAATGAAACGGGATTCCGCAAGTTTTTGAGGAACAACAGAAGTAAAGCGTAGCGTAGTTTCATGTAATACGTTTAGGAAAGTGTCTCGGAATCTTCCGTCGGAAAAATACCTCGTACATTGAATCTTCAAGAGAAGTCTGCATCCTAAATCATGAACATCCGCACGTACATTGAGAAACTTATCATCGAAATTATAAAAAATATCTGGCGACCTAAACATTAAAAACTCGAATCTAAAACTATGAAAACAGCAATACGTTTCCAAGACATGTTAAAGTCCTGCAAAACAAATGAAAATTCCGTACACCGAATTTCCATATCTCGAAAAATTGATGTAGAAACTGGGGAAGAACAAGTGCTGCAACCATTCGCACCTCGACGCGGAATCAGCATTCTGATCGCGTCCCATCGAAAAGTTTCTCCGTCATTTTGCCAAATCGCCGCGAGTTCACTTCAGCACTCGATCTCGTAACTCAAAGGAAGCGGTTTTCTGGCCTGCCAAAATTTGGGAGCTTCTTCGAGTTACGAGGGCGCGTCTTCCAAGGCGAACTTTTTGCCGTCGCACGTCACGGACAATAAATTGTGGCTTTTACGAGGGCCGTCTTACAGCTGAGAGTACTCTACGAATTCTTTGTCCTTGTACGTTTCAAATCCTTCTTGTGACGTCACTGAACTGCTGGAACTCGACTGGCACTTTGTACACAAAAGTAACGAAAGGCAGTGGATCAACTTTCGTACTGGTCTCCGATATGAAGAGATGGACTTGGGGGGGGGGGGGGGGGGGGCTTGTTGATGAGATTCAGAAATGCATACGCGATGGATTGCAGTCTGTTTGCGGGTTCTGAGGTTAAGCGAAGGAGGAAGGAGAAATCGAAATTATAAATAATATCGTTGGGTATCGACGAGACGTCTATAGTTTTCTGAATCAATTGATCATAGATTATCTAATTCGATCAAACGATCGAAATTGACCTCTCCAAACGTCTCAGTTGTTGCAATCGCGAAAGGACTGTTCTTTTAAAATTCTCGGCCGTTTCTCTCCTCAGCAGCCACTTCTGAAACTCCCGTAACTCACGTCTCGTGGAAAGAAATAGCGAATACGTGAGCGCTATCAGCAATAGAAACAATGCTTCGCGAATACTGGGAAATACATTCCGCTTATTAAAATACATTATCCGTTCTTTTAATACTGCAATTGAGAAAAGGTCTTCCCAAGGGTCGAATTTACGATAAATTAGGAGTTTCAAAAAAATATGTTGCAAACATGCATCTATAAAAATATACACTGCAGTCTCTTGCGATTGTTCCAATCTACGGTCATTTCTCTGGAGGATTGCAATTTTTTGTTTTTGAAAATATGATGTAATGTATACATGAGTAAAATTGATTATCATTCATTTGGCAAAAATCTTGAATGTGTATTTCCAATGTATCGAGAAAATTCCACAGTGTAAAAAATTATTTCAGAGTATTAAAAAAAAATCGATTCTTTATGTACACACTCGCAATCTGTGGTAGTACACATAATTTCAATGTAATTAATAGATGAAAATAAATGAAAAATCATCACATAGTGCACCTGAGGAACTCGGCCGTGATTTGTTTTGTGGTTATAGAAGATATACAGCCCACATTAAGCTAATGGCGAATTATGAGTTCGTGAAAACAGCACTCTAACGTGTACGTGTTCTAATGTACTCGCGTGTCCACTGTTTAATTACTCCAAAAATGAATCATGCGTCACAGCTTGAAGCCACATTAGGAAATACACTTAGCCCGAAAACACTATTTCAACGTTATCAACGATTAGAAATCAACCGTCGTTGATGTTTTCTTCCAAAGTCATAATTTTACCGTGGCCCCACTCTTCAGGCACATGCAGGTTGAACCGCTATTCGTATATTATAATATATTCCAAAATATATATTGGATCACTTTATAGTATCGAAACTATTGCTTAAATTCAAGACGAATGTTTGTTTTTTAAATTTCGAGTCAGTATGATAAGGCATGAACCATCGGGAAACTAACAATATTTTCGTATCCTTTCGAAACTGATATCGAATATTCTGGAAACAAAATTTCCATCTCGCTTCAATTTCATAACGCGAGTAATGGGAATCGAAGAGCGCCGATAAAAGAAAAAAGCCGCCACGGCATCTTGATATTACAATTTCGCGTCGTCTAAAATAATGTATTCGTGGTCGTAAAAACGTGGGGATCTTTTTACTTTCGAACGTCCCCCCCCCCCCCTCCCTGGTACGAGGCCAATAAAACGGCAATCAAAGGTGATCGCGCTTCATCTGCGGGGAATTTAACGACGATCGGATTGAAAGCAGTCGAGCCTAATCTGTTGGGAAACCTAATATGTCATCAATTAAGACAACAAGTGAATGGTTGCATACCACACCGATACCTAATTGGATTCGTCTTCAGCGCGGTTACCAATACATTTCTAGTTGAACGCTTTAACAGTATCCACTTGCGTAACGCATTCTGTGTAAGTAACAACGGTGCACACATCCACGAAAACCACATTCGATGCAATTTGCACAGACTCCTGAGCACACATACACCGCATGATATACGGCAATCAGATTTCGCGTTTCCAGCGGTGCGATTTTGATAACGACGCTCAGTACTATAAATTCCCTCATTTGCGGTGGACTACGAGAATTGACGTAACAACGGCGAATAATTTCTTCGAAAATTGCGCGGGTTTGACTATTTAGGACGGGTTATAATTAAAACTTTTCGAGTTTTTAGACAAAGGATGTAACGCATGAGTCGAGTAAGTCCACCTCTGCCCGTTGCAAAAGATATTTTCTATCACAAAAGCCGAAAAATACATTGGAAGTACATATTTTACGATCAATTAAATACGTCATATTTTCATGAATAATGTGTTTTTGACGAATTTCTGAATGGTGTGATAAATGTACATGATAAGAAAAAACTTATATTATTTTGTGAAAAATATTGGAAAGTAAAACTTTCAAAGAGTAACCAATCAAAAATGCGGATGTCTGACTGAATAGTCCTTTTACTACTTAAAGTATCGTAGTAAAACATATCTTGAAAAATATTTAGTCGAATATACAAATTTCACTACGCATTATGTCGACCGTTTACTGATAATGAATGATTTTGTCAATGCATGATTCCTTCCATTTTTCATCAAATATTTGTATTGGTAAAAGAGTTCAAATCATGAAAATTCATGTACTCCACGTATAATTTTCAATAAACGGAAAGTAAAGTGATAAGAAAAAAAAAAAAAAAAAAAATAGAAAAACTGGAAAATAAACGAAAAACTGGAAGTAGAATAAACTGAAATCCTCTCACTTAAATCTTGCACCGTGAACTGTAATTGGTCTCTTTTTTGGCGGCAAAACCACGAGTGATTTATGCCTCGCCCAAGGTGCATTATATATTTCGAAACTCCAACTTCGATCGTCGGTGTTTTCTGCCTAATTACGGTTGCTCTCTGTTGCAGTGGAAGAGTTATGTGCGTCTTTCACATTTGCTGTTAATTTTTTAGGGCTCATACCGCATGATTTCGGTATTCCAAGCCTTCCAGTGAATCTACAAAATTTATACTCAAAGGTAAATGCAGAATGTCTTATGACTTGAATTAAAAAATTACCATACACCGTCAATTATATTGTTTCTATCGTCTAAATATCCATTTGAGGATTTTAAGTTTCTCGAAATAAAAACTCAACAGTAATCACGATCGAACAAGTAATGATGCTGAAATCAGCGTACAGACTTGAAAAAATAGGATAAGCTTCACGCGCGTCATCTTTTTTCCAATCAAAATTATATACTGCAGACGAAATCAATCATTAAGTGACATTCGCATATCCCTGATTTAGGTAAAACTTGTTTTCGGCACGCACGTGTATGCGTTTCAATATTTCTCCCCGTATCTTATTTCCAAATATTTTTAAGTGGAAGGCAATCGTATTGTGGAGACGGTTGAAACGCAGATTTTATACTATATACGATGCAATTCCTGCATATCTTAATAATGTACGGCATTTACAACGTCCGAAAAGTGACTAGAGATGAAAGGGAAGATATGCTACAATCATTTCTGATGGTCTATCGGGAGGAGCACTTCGCCGCAATATGATGAATTAAAAGAGCAACACTTTATCGGTGGTATATATATCCCTTGGGAATGTTTTGTAGATTCAAGATATTATCCGAGGAAAAAATTACTACCATTCTCTCGGGTTGCTTCAATCACAATCAGTCGTCGGGAAAAATAGGCGCGGATACTTTGAGAGCTCAACACCTGCTCCAAGAGAAATCTTATCGATAAATCATTCTTCATTTCTTGGGATTGGGATATTACTTTGGAGATGGATCACGAGATTTTTCAACTGATATTTCAACAACATCTCTCATTACTGTGTACTTAGAACAGTCAAGCAGGTCACTCGATTTTTCGAAATGAAGGCATTTTTTGGAGTATCGTATTTCGGCGTCGAGAGAGAATAGAAAACGATACACAGAGTCCTGCTTTTCTACGTTAGGTCCATCGAAGATTAAACGCTGATTTTTTTCGTGAAAATTCTACGACTCAGTAAGGAAAAAGAAAAAAGAACCCAAGATATGTATATAGTTCAAAGCTTCAAAACAATTCGATTATTATTAAAAATTGTTGCCATTGGAAGCCTACAGATCTCAAAAAATGAAGGAAATTATTCTTCAAAAACTTCCACAGTCCACTCTACAAATCCTACAAAATTAGTCTGAAATATTATCTTAACTAATCCATAGGATCAATATGTACTCTATAAAATCAAGCCATTCATCCAAGCAATTTTATGTCGCTTTTCTGTTCGTATTTAGGAAATTTTTTATGAAACTATGAATATCACCTTCTTTCCGCAACCCCAAGTTTCACAATCAATAATTCTGGAAGCGTCTTAGAACGGAACACTTCCTTATTCACAAACATAATCCCCAACATCAATATTCATAATCATTGAGCACCCTGTCTTTGTCGGCGCAACTATCGATTTCCGAGTTTCACACCCCCGTAAGACATTGACATGCGTTGTTATAAAAAGCCAAGTTGACACATCCTCAATCAATCAGCTGCCGAACGCAGGCCACAACGAGAGGAGAGCTTACGTGTGTACGCAAATTATGTGATCCTACTTGCACACGGCTTCGCACCGTGTAATACAAATGACCCGAAAGGTACATATGCTCCCAGAATGGCTGATGAATCGCGGATAATAAATGATAAATCTAACGCATCCTGTTGAGCGATGTTCCACGGAACATATCAGACTTCGCACAAGCATCATTTTTTACGGTTAATTTTAAACAGGAAATATACAAGAATCTCAGTGATCGATACGCATATTTTTTGCTTTCCCCAACAAGCCTTCTAGTTTTGATCAATAATGTGAAAACATGTTCGCGAATACAGATTTTTTTCTCTCGGAAATCCATAACTTCGTTTCCGAAAATTGTTCATGTGAATAAACTGTATTTATCCTTTGAATAATGCAAAAAGTCCGGACAAACACGTCAATGAATTATCTGTAACGTTCGCGTAAATGGTCGATAAATGTGATACGAGAATGGTGGGAGTTCTGTAAGTTCGAGTTAAATAACAGACGATGATAATTTTGTCAGAATTCCAAAGATTTTCATCACACCTCATTTTTGAGAATCATTAAGAATCGTGGAAAATCACACATTTTCAAATTTGTTGAAATTTTGCCATTGATATAAAACTATCTCTCACCTTTAGAAATTTAGGTGAATTCGGTGACTTTTCTGGACATTTAAAACTTTTCTGTTGATCAAATTTTTGCATTACTTTTCTTATATTTTAGAAAATTCTACGGAACCCTGAAATATTTTATCGGACCGTTTAACAAAACCCAAACTCAACTCCGTAAGCCCTCAATTCAAAACAGATGTCTATTTATATTTTCACAGTCAGAGACTTGCCATTCTAAAGTCAAAAATTTTCATCCACGACCTTCTTTTGTCACAGTTAATATTTCGCGATATGTAAATTTCCGTGAAAAATCTGCACGAATGCGACATTCTCCGAGCAGTGATTCATAACTCCAGTTTTGACAATCCCGACGTTTATATGGATGTATTCCTCATATTGCCTGAATAACACAAAAAAAACCTGGACAAACACGTCAATGAATTTTCCAGAATGAATAGCAACAAAACGTGTGCCAAAATTATCAACATCACGTTTGCGGCTATGTATCCATATATTGCTATATATAATGGGCATCATGATCAATGGCTCATTGTGATCTATCACCTTGAATGCTTGGTCATGATATAGCATTTTCGCGTATACGATAAATGTTTGCTAAGCGCCCCGAAACGACAGATATAGTCATTCATTTGATTAATTATTCATTTGAAAACTGCTTCGGAGCGAACAGTTGACTTTCCGCGCGTATTATTGTGCTCTGGCAGCAGAATCGGCATTTTCTGAAGGAAAATTATTCCTTTCTCACAATAATTGCCTGAACGATTCTTCGACGAGAACGCGCAATTTCGTTTGGAAGATATCGCAAGTATCATAGTCAGAGTAATCTGAATTGATGAGAATTCAGATGCATTATTCGTGGCTTGCGTCATTATTCAGGCTGAAGTCCCATTTCTGAAGGGATTTGATTCTGAGTGGTGTGATTTTTTCTGCATTGGTTTACTCTTTTCATTTCGCTGACTTAGAGAATTCATTAAATGGTCAAATTATGTAGATGTACAAGCACTCGCGGCAAACTTATTGTTCATATTCCTTTTCCTTTAATTTTCAACTGAATAGATTCCAAGTGATCTATTGGTAGACCCAGGATTTTCTTGAAAGGACGAGAAAGGGGGGGGGAGGGGGGGAGATATATCCTTACTTTATCACTCACTTTATATAAAGTGATGAAAATAAGTGATTGCCCATATACAAAGTTTCCCAAGCACCGAAAACACGAAAAAAAACTGCTTTCCCCCCGAATATTTTATGATTCAGATACGTAAATTGAGAATAATCCCTGTTTTTCATTACTTCAAAAATTCCAGCACTCGATAACGAGTTATTCGTCAGTTGTAAACTTGTGAATGTTTTCTTCTTTTTTATTGGCTGCTATGTGACCTAATTTTGTGCCTCGACCGCAAAATTACAAGCGAATATGGTAGTTTATCGAGAATATGTACATCGGATGAAGAATTTTCTCCCACCATTGTAAAATAAAACACGGTGGAAAAATTTTCCATGCAGTGCTTCAGAAGAGAAGATCAAGAAAAAAATCCCCTACGTGGTTTCACTCCAAGGGTTTTTTATGACAAAAAAATGTAACGTATTTTATAAAAATACGCTTGGAATAAAGTCAATGTGCACACGATAGTATTCAATTTTTCCATTTGATGCTTACAGAATCGAACTTTTCACTACTGCTGTAAAATTTTATCTTCTTTTTGTTGGAACCATTCTTCACTGTGAAATATATATATGTTCTAGTTTCGTACCTTATACTAATTTCGTTTCGGACCAGGATAATGATGAAGAGACTCACCTGTAACAAAAAAGAAATCGGAATCTTCAGTTTGTGCAGATTTTTGTATACATCAGTGGTAAGCATAACTTTATGGCCAACTTCACACTCGTTAAAAATCTCTTGCCTTTTAAATTTGTAGCATGATGAACTATTATTGTAAATTCATTTGCGATACTGTATTCGAATATTTTTTTGTACGAGACTTGCCTCGTTTCAGTCATCAGCGATGTATAATTCATTTACAAGCACCGCATTCGATATTTTTTTGTCATTACGCTCGAGTATTATTCTCCGTTCATTAGCGCATTCCCTTTGAGCATTAATTATCCCGCTTTCCGCATCATTAAACATTCACATCCGGTTCGCATTTTCTGCTTTGGGTAACAACTGTGATTAACGCAAAATCTACTGGAGGATATTGACATCACTGAATTCATTTCATCCCAAAAATAACACCTGTACGATTCAAGTTACTTCACTATAAAAAACATCGACTATATTCTAGAAACACGTGACAAATTTTTCAAATCAATTATTTCAGAGTTGCAGATAAAATATGAAACGATCCACATCACCTTTAATTATGTAAATTGATAACCGAATCAAATATTCAGGTAACCAACGTTTTGATGATGCATCAAAATTCATAATTCACGGTACTCATTGAATATAGTACAAGCTTCAATGATAAAACATGTGGGAAACCGACAGTCTACAGTAATGAACATGCCAGAAATATTCTATTAACGTGCAGCTCTATTTCCTGACAAAGTGAAATTGAAACAATATCCGCAGAGTTCATAACGGTCATTCTATACTTACAGGGCTAAAAACATGTAAAAATCTCAATTGACTTGTGTTACTTTTGCTACTAAATCTTACATTCGAATTCCCATCAATATTTCAGTACTTCCACAGAGTCCAACCAAATTGCATGCATTCGTTCTCTGTCCAAATATACGCCGTATAATTCTGTTTCCACAAGCATGGAATAACCTCACTCTAATTCTTCCCGTTTCGCGTGTATCGATATCCAATTCGTCGTGTTATTTCTCAGAGTAAAAAATGAGCAAAAGGATTCGTTTACTACAGCGGCTGATTGAATTCGTGATTGGATTCTAAGAGATAGCGTCGTCTGATTGATGTTTCCGAAGAATTCGCATGAATTTTTTCACAGAGATTCTTCGCAAATTATTTTTGTTGGCTTGCTAAGCCCTCGAAAAAGTAGGTCTCACGCATAACGTTCGGAGTTATAAAATCTTATGAGGGGGATGAAATAAACTTCGTCCTCTATCTCGGTAAAACATTTTACTCCATCAAGTGTATTCGGGCTTTGAGTTATTCCTTTCTTTGCGTGCGACGAATCGCGGATTATACTTTCATTTTATATTGGTTTCAATTTGATTGTTCCTAGTAAGCAAGTGATACAAAATCAAATGCTCTTGGAAAAAAACGTGAATTACTCTTGTCCACAAAGCTACATTTTTTTGTTTTGGTATTTTACGTATTGCGAATCTACTCGTTGTAAAATTTATAAGATCAAAGAATTCTGACACGAGAATTTTTAGTTCCTTTCCGAATTCTTGTACATTTGAAAATTTTTTTATGCGTTCCAGGCAAGTCAAGTGGATGAAAAGAAACTTGTAACTTAAAAAAATGTCTCCTGATATTCACAATGAATTCCATCGGTAAGCGATTACAGAAATACTTGAGCTCGTCGCACACGTGCAACGCCAGACTACACCTCTCGCAGGACGTTCCGTGCTAGACGAAATGGAAACCCGCGCCCGGTGTTCTGAAAACACTCGTGACTAGACTCCGTTATGTGGCTTGTTAGAAAGTTCGATGAGCGCTGAGGAGATTACCTTAAGGGGATAAAAGGCGAAAACGAGTCTTCGATGTCGAGGATCATAATCCACTGAATTTACTCAGATACGTCTGCGGCGAAAAATTCCCAACTCTGGAAAGCCGCGAAACATACTTTCTACATTAGAGTATATCCAAGGGATCGCGTATCTACGGTCTGATCCTTAGCAGCAACAAGTGACATAATTCGCTAAGCACACTGCATGCACTCGCTCGGGTACTCGTAATTATTCATGGGCACTTTCGATGGTTTGTTTTTGCCAATTTCGGACGTGGGCAGTATTTCGATGTAGGAGGTTCGATGAATTATTGTTCCCATTAATTTCTGGCATATGCTTTCCATACTGAGTTCTGGAAGAGTGTGATCAACTATGCAATTTTTTTTCCTTTTTTCGTAACAACAAATTTCTGAACAATTCTTTTTTGAACGAAGATTTTTCTCATTTTTGAAAGAAGAAGTTTCCTCATTTTTTCCTATCATACATGACGGTTATTAGAATTATCGAATTTTTGAATGTTTGACTTAGAATATAGAGTTCAATCTTTCGATTATCCAGTTTTCGGTAATTTTTTGTTCTGAGAAACCTACAAGATATTATTATACTCCGAAGTAAAAATGTCCTTTAAAACAGACAAGTTTCCACTGCGAAGAACATAACAAATTGAAGGCAAGTTATCTCTATTTTTTCAAAATGTCACCAAATCGACTACAAATTCCACTGAGAATGCAGAAAAAATGACCTTGGAAAAACATATGCAAAATTCTGTTGCTCGACATCGCAGATTACCAGTGGACTGATTTACATAGAAAGTGAGATTCGTTTGGGAGCAAGCGTAAGCGAAGGCGCCACGGAGCTTATCCATATGAAGGTAATTTGGAGCCTTGTTTACGTTAAATTTAGTTATAGCAGTGTCACAAGCACGTTGACAACATTGACGTAACGCGCGAGAAACGGAGTACTTGTTTGGTTCACGCAGCAAAGACACTTATCCCTGGAACTTTCGCGAATTTGATTTGAGCACGTATTGAGCATCACGAGTACGTTTAAGGGACACTTTTTGCTCATTCGCTGCGGATAATTGCGCACGGTTTTCAAAGAGCGTTCTTAGATTCACGAGGGTGCAATGTGGAGCAAGTGGGGGAGAGAAAACGCACGACTTGCGTCGGCAGAGTGACTTTTTTACCTCGTTAGCGCGACTTTATTTTTATTTTCGTAACACTTGTCTTTCTCTTCATCCTGGTAATCGCATTCATTTCACGATTAACCTCATGAGGGGTGCTAATTGAAGGGAAGATATTCCAACGAGATAAGTGATAAAAATGGAGAATTATTGGATCATATAAGAAACAAAGATATAGAAACTTTTTTTGAATTGTATGAACAATTCATACAGTTGTGTACAGAAATCTATCCCACAAGCTCTGGAAATCAAGACCTGGAAAATTGACCTACTTTCAGTAGATGCATTAAAATGAGGTCTTTTAGAAGGTCCTCGAGAGGTCAGTTAGTCATTTTAGGAGGTCAAAATTAGAAGCTGAAAAATCTACGTCCTTTTCTGACCGTATCATTCATTATTGCGGAAATTGAATTCGCCACGTGATTTAATGATACCTGGAGACATATTTGACTGGGTGCTGGGAAAATGCATCCCTTCATTTCGCAATTCTGACGTCGCCCTAACGTCGTTAGGCAACTCGGGGCGACCTCTCACGCTTATCCCAGAAATGGTGATGGTGAGGCACGCGGAGGGCTTTCTAAATTGCGTAACTTGCCGCTAAAGTCCACGGGAGTTGAGGGCGTGGAAAGGATCTAACACGTCGATATTTGGACGTTATGGTTGTCACCTCGAAATCGCGGGAAGAATAAGGTCGAGAGCCCAGAGACAGGAGCATCGAAAATTAACATAATTATCCTCTAACAAGAGCGTAATACGGGCAATAATTCAACTATGTAAATTCCGGAGGAGGGGTACTGGCCATTACATCGGAGAAATCCGAGGAGTAGTTTTACGTGGTGTTTTGTATATTGAATGAAAAATGAACTGTTCAAGCTTGATTTAACGTTGGATATGGTCAAACTTCGACAATGATAGAATTACGATTACATTCACTCGTTTTGAGTAGTTGTAACTCGCTTTTTTATTTCATGAATTCCCAAAATCGAAAATTCTAATGTGCGAATTTCAAATTTGTCTGATTTTAAAATTTGAGCAGCTTGAGATTACAAACATCCAAATATTATACAATTTCAGGATCTTCCAACGCTCTCTCTTATTTATTGTTATATTTTGAATGACACATTTTGTTCAGTCTAGGGTTTTATAATGTCTCAGTTTTCCAACTTTGCCATTTTATTCATTTTGTGAATAAAAAAATTGCATCTCAATTTCGGCGTGCTCCTTTTCTCCAATTTCCAATCCAAATCCAGAAATTTAAATGTTTGAATATTCAATTTCCATTCATACAATTTTCGGTACTCATAAATTCCGTAATCGTGACATCATTGAGTTTTCGAATATTCATTTGTTCGGTTTTTAACGAAAGACAGATAGTGACACCCAAAAAAAAATGAAATGATTTCGAGAATATACAAATGAACGTCAATATAAAAAAAACTCGTCGGATCAATCCGTCAATCAAGCTTTCGACAGCATTGTCAACGCTTTCGAAAGAGGAACATATTTCGTGTACAAACGTAAAGATAATAATTCTCTGATCAATTCACATACGAGTGCTACGGTATGATAGATAGATGCTCGTCATCTAGAAAATACCCTGGATTCCGATGCATTTTACGACCCGGTGAACTAGGTATTCGACTTTCCTCAACACAGCGTGGATGGAAAGCCGCTATGAAGATGGATTTCCTATCAGATTAAATAACAATCTCATCCCTCAACGTGCACGGTGTGAAACATTCTACAATTTTTCAAGACTTCCATTTCCCTTGTAAAACATCGGCGTGTCTGAAACGCCTGCAATGATGTTAGCATCTTCGGTGTTCATATGTTAATGCTGTAGCAAGAAAATTTGCAAAATGAAAAAAATTTAGCTATGGAAATGAAATCATCGCAACTATGCGAAGCCATATTTTCAAGGTGGATTTCCATGCAAATAAACCTTGGAGTGATGTAGTCTTTCGGTGCATTAATTCAAAAATATAACCCAAAAATTCGAACTAACTTCCTTTGCTCGAATCGCAGAAATTTTTTGAACAACGTTAATGAAATTGAGATTCAATTTTCTGAATAATGTACAGAGTTGAAGAATGCCGAATTTGTTACACACATTCTTTCATATTTTTCAGAACATTCTTCATTGTTGCGAACTCGATATTGCTGCTCAAAGAAAGACTGTTCTAAAATCGATAGATCCTGACATAAATTCGAGATCCTATACTATCATATCATTGACACAATTTTACAAGATCTGTTGTTGAATCAGAAACTGAAAGGTTTTCCAGAACGGACCAACACGTGACGTCGAACGTCCTTTCAAGGAAAGTCCAATTTTCGCCAGCTTGCGAATTTCACACTGCCAATTGGCGGCGACCTTTTTTCGAATCCTTTTATCCTGATAACAAAAGGGACATCCAAGCTTTCTCATTTCGACGGAAAATGGAAATTTCCATTACTTCGATTTTTTGGGACGTAAATGCGAATGTCAGTCACTTTTTCGAGAGCGTTATCCACTTTGAGGAATAATAAAATTGGATTTTCCAATGATTTCTCTCTGTATTACTTAAGTCGAGAAAATAACGTGAAAGTGACATACCGAGATTTATACCTATTCATGTCAAATTGGAGATCGTACGAATGATCCAGATTCTTCGATAGTACTCCGAAAATTACGAAAAATCAGAAAATAAAACTTCGTCTCGTGAACATCTCAACAGTGCTGAAACTTCAAACGCTTCTTCATCCTACTTTCACTCGCTCCATTTTAGAAAACGCGAATAAACTTCAAAGCACATCTCCATTGGATAAGATGTTACAAAGTGGAATACATAAAGGATTTCTGCTCTCATCTCGGATTTTCCTCCCAAACTGGACGGAAATTCTTTATTCTAGCCAAAACGCAATGTTCAAAAGGTAGTTTCTTTCCGCCTTGAAAAAAAGTCTTTCTCGTTTGACACTTTTTCGGGCTTTTTTCTTTTATGCCCAAAAAGCATCAGCGTCCGAAAATCTTCATTATTCCGCACGACCTCGCATGTTGACTCGCCGTGAGATGTATACTTTGCAACTCCGAGTAAGAAACGTAAAGGACTGAAAAATAAAAGTGCGCGTGTTTGGCGTTTCTCGGCGAAACTCGCGATGCTCTAATTATCTACGGCTACTTCTAGGAAAGTGGTACTAAAAAAAGTGTCCATTTTTGAAACATGGCTCGTAAGTCGATGTCATTAAGTGCGAAAAATTCAAAAACTTATGACAGATCCCTGCAGAGAAAAGGACCTCAATTTCGAAAATGCTTCCATGTGAAAAATTTCGTAATTGGAGATCGTTAATGCGAGTATTATGAAAGGCGTAATAATAGTTATTTCGTGTAATGCGTAATCATACGTAATACTGTTGTGAGAAATGTGAGCAATCAAAATTGTACAGGAGAACGTATATATTCTATCGGGATGCGAAATGATCAATCAAGTGAATGTATGTGGTTTGCTGACGTATTTAGAGGAATTATTTCAATCCATGATGAACGACAGAATCGTGGCTTGCCGTAATTCAGACATTCATCGACTGAATGATTATATTTTCGACTGTCGACTGTCGGGTATGTCACACATGGTTTCAATATTGACAGATAACAAAATCACGGTGCAGTTCACTGCTGGTTTGAATGATATTCACCGTTTCTGTAGCTTCGACCAATTATTTTCAGAGAGTACAGTTTTGACACAAACCTTGAGAATAATTAACAATGCTTCCTCATTACCAACTGTGATACTTATAAATTTCACACAAAAAAGTCTTCTGGATTCCCTAATTTATCTCGCGAAATTATTTCCCGAAAACCCAAAATTTCAGTCAATCGAAAGAAAAAGAAACCCATCGAATCGCTTGATTCCCACTCGAACAGGTCAATAATGAAGCGCCGAGAAATAACAGCTAATGGCCAAAAACTGCTCTAATGAATCCTTTTCTCCAAGCAGCTGCTACCGAGCAGTCCCTAGCAGAATAGACTATAAAAATTTTCAGGATCAACGAAAAAACGGGACGGAAGAGAGCATTCGTTCTGAAAAACGCCGAACTGGGAACGATGGTTTTCTGTAACCCCGGAAACATTCGCACAAATGGCTAATACCTCGGAATCGTATAACGTGAGCGGAAGATAAATTGCGCGCAATGGAAATGCATTGCTCAGTAAAAGAATTTCTCTCTCAGGTTTCTCTCTTAGTGAATTTATGTGTGAAGCGTAAAAAATTTTTAACCGTCCAAAGGCCCGATAGTGCATTACAACGTGAAACGTGAGCAACGTACGAAGAACGTAAATTAATCTGTTTAGAGAGACGGGCGGTCTGCTTTTTTCCGCTTTCACGGACGCAATTAAAACGTTGGAATCTCGCATGACGATTGTCGTGCAAAAAGGAATTTGAGTAAATCCGCTAGCTGCGTTATGCGCATAAACACGTATATTTGCGCCGCTATTCACATGGCCCGACCAAACACGGTATGAACTACTTAAACGAGCAATATAAAACGCGGGATTCATTCTGTCACGTGTAAAAAGTTATCTCTCGACTTATTCCCGCACTCGAGACGGCGCTGTTGTATGAAATTGAGCAACAAATCTGCGGAGGGCTGACCGTTAAAAATTTCACTGTCTGACGGTACAGCCTTTTTACTACTCGCTCCGATTTAATCAAACATACTTCTTACATCTTTGGGGGAGTATTTTAGCGATTATGAGATTTTTGAGAGCATATGACGCGGGTTACATGTCACGGAATTTGTGGAATTTTCCGTTGGCAAACGGATTAGAATTGCGGTAAGAAACGAACGAGAATGTTTTCCCTTGCGTCGTTCGGAAAGTACCAGTTACGTTTTTCAATTTCTTTTATGTTTCGTTGATCAATTTCAATTATGACGATCGTAAGATTTCAGATGCATAACAAGTACAAATTTTCATGAAAGGTGAGGACTCGGATCGGAAAATTTTTGGGGGTGGTGGTGTTGTAATATTGCCAGTACAATATGTTTCAACTCATTTTTGATGGCATTTCGAAAACTCGCTGTTCAACGTTTTCTTCATTGTTCAATTTTCCCTAGATTTTGGTTAAAGGATTTTCAGCCCCTTTGTTCCTGTACAAAAGGTAAGTTTTTGTCATAAAATTATAGTTACTCCACAAATACGCGTGACGAAGAATTCAGGTATATAGCAAAGTGTTTTTCTGTGAAGAACGCTGGAAGAAAAATCATGTTACGCAGTCGTATTTGCAGCCAACTTTGATCTTTATGTAGCAGTAGCTTTTCACTTTGAAACGTCAATGCTTAGTGAGGCGTTATCAACGTTCGAGTTTCACAAGAAATGTTCGATTCTTCCATATTCATGAATGAAAATTTT